>NDFZ01005129.1:0-45568 GCA_002192655.3 Mamestra configurata
AAAACACACTTTTATTCCCACCAAACATAGAACGTCAACGCACACACGAAAATCTAGTGTCAAAACATTTGAGGGAGCTCCGCACCTCACAATGGCGGCCGTCCACTGCTCTCAACACAATTAATTCACAAGTTTTATCACAACGCTGCATGTCCCACTAATCCGGCCCCATTGTCCACCATGATATACACAGACTAGGCTTAACAGCACAATGTCGCTGCTGACAACATTAGCTAACTGAATTAATAGTTTGTCATTGGTAGCAATTAACCTACTCTGTGACATGACGGCTGATGTGCTCTCGTCCATTGTTTCTCGGCGGGGATTAGTGGCGATAATCATGGGGTTGTTTGAAGGGGCTCGGATACCTCTGTATCGATGTGAATGTGTAAATCACAACAATAAGTATGGGGGAAAAAAGATAAGCTTCAACAATGAATGTGTGATTTAGTTTTCATCAAAGTCAAAGTCAAAGTCAATTCATTTATTTCAACTAGACCATTAAAGGCACTTATGAACGTCAAATTTACAGTTTTAAATTAAAATATTAGTGACTCTAGTTGTCCATTCCCAAAAAGTAGATTTTTATGGAGAAGAACGGACAAGAAACGCCATAGTTACTCTTTTCAAACATAAGTTTTACAATATTTTGTATTTTATTATCAATTGATATTGGTATATTGATCAATTGATTATATTATGTGAGCACAATGCTTCTTTGTTTTCTTTCTTTCTTTCTATATTAAAAAAATTCTCAATGATATTTGTATTAAACGAATTATCAAAACGTTTTGGAAATACTTTCATAATACTTAAGGAGTGGAAGTCTGGAATATGTGTGTCCTGATAGCTGCAATCTGGGGGTCTTCCAATACAGAGTGAATAGGTTAGTTCTAGGCAACCATGCTCCATCGTCGACCACATCATCGCTTACCATCAAGTACGAGTCTGTCACTGGTAAAAAAATATTCGAGAGATTAAATTCTTTATTTACAGAAGGTTATCTGTGGAAGTACAAGTACTGATCCGAAAACGAAAACATTGCTAGGAAGCTATACTATTGCTGTCATTCGTTTTGCCTGAAATAATGCAGTTTATGGGACTCACAAGGGGAGNAATCCGAAAACGAAAACATTGCTAGGGAGCTATACTATTGCTGTCATTCGTTTTGCCTGAAATAATGCAGTTTATGGGACTCACAAGGGGAGAGAGAGAAGCGGACAAAGTCTAGTCCACTAATTAAAACAACTCATTTCCATTGACAATTAAGTATTATTTGCGCTTAAAATAACTTGAAGCACTACTCTAAAAAAGCAGTTTAATAACCCCATTCAAACCATAGTTCCCTTTAAAATAATCCGGTCAGCAAGGTAAAATCTAGCCCAGATTCCATGCTCAAATACAGCCTAGCAGTGGCGGTCATAGGCAGGGCAATAGCCCGGGGCAACTATCCAAAAACTTACTATTGGATGTTTATTTTATCTTGACCAAATACCTAATAGCGTAACAATAAAATCAATTTGGTTATTTCCAAGGATTTTAATATTATACCTAAGTGTAATCGAATTCAAGACATTCGATTTCATGAAATCAGTTTTCACTCAGTTATCACAAGATTGCAAAAAGGACAATTGCCTCGCAACAGCTAAGGTCGCCACTGATGCCTAGTATAACAATTCCCTATTCGTCCAAAACTACAATAAAGCTAGGTACAAGTGGGACGATTGATAATAATAGTAATTCTCTGAATGTTGGCAGCACTGGTCAGTCTAAAGAGGGGGTGTGGTTCTGCGTAGGCTGTATTTTGCGAGACTTGGACCTCTGCCCGCTGGTGAAAAGATATTTGGAAGATATATATCCGGTTAAGTTGGGACAGTGGTTGGGACATTTGTTTTCTTTGCTAAGTCAAAGTCAAAACGTTTATTTCAATTCGGCCATTAAACGGCACTTTTGAACGTCAGCATTTACAGTTCAGTAAAATAATAATATTAGTTACATTAATAAAGTGACTCTACTGTCCATTCGGAAAGGTAGATTCTTATGGAGAAGAACGGACAAGAAACTCCATAGTTACTCTTTTCAAATAATGATTTACAAAATTTGGTATACAAAAATTGTTGCGAGTTCGATCATTACATGGCAGAAATATTTCCACGGGATTCAGATGTCGATTACTAATTATATACAACGTGTAACAGAACAAACGTAATACCTTTAAAAGGGTCATTGAACTCATAATTATGAACTACTTTCACTATTGGACCAACACTGAAATCGCGAAAAACTGACTTAGTCACAGGAAAGCAAAACACGCAATTTCGTTCACTTCGATAATATATTTTCTCCAACTATTTTGATTTAAAACCAAACTACTGAACCGATTTTAATGATGTTGATGGAATTTCTATGGGACCTATAGAGTATATCGCGAACTTATATCCTTACACATGAAAACCATTTTTTCATATCGGTTTATACATGATGGAGTTATGAGGTAACATACATTTTAAAAAATACAACCGAATTGGGAACCTCCTCCTTTTTTGAAGTCGGTTAAAAATGCATTAAATTACCAAAAGACCCGACTAATCAAACCCAAAATCAATTGCGATTACACATCAAATAATACAAATGGAAGGAAAATAATGCTGGGAACACATTAGTGGGTTTACATGTACCCACAAAGGGGCCATCGATCAACGTCGGGGAGCTATTGTATTGATAGCTGGTGCCCTGCTAGCCCCCCTGCCGCCAAGCTAGCTTGACGAGAAAAAATAGCCGCGAAGTAAGTGTGTCTATGGTTTGGGGAAAGTTGGGGAAATCCTGGTTTTCAATTAGTGTTGACCTATATTTTAAAATGGTTAAAAGTACGCCCTAACAAAAATATATGCAACAATTAACAGAGCTCATTTCAGTAGCGATAAAGATAGTTAAAAAGTTCAATTAGTCTGGTGAAAATAGAGATTTCTATTTGCCTAAAATCCCATATAATTTAATATTGATGGAGGTCTTAGGTTCGCCATCAATATATATGTATATCCTAATATATACCTAAAATTCTTCCTTTACTGACTGACTCACTGACTGACAGACAACGCACAACCAAAACTACTGGTCGTAGAAAGCTGAAATTTGGCAAAGTTCCTTGGGAACAGGAAAAAACGGGATATGAACGTACGAAATCGCGAGTAAAAACAAATTATAAGTCCCCATCCCCATCAATACAACTTGAATAATTTTGTTCACCAGTACATAATTATGTAATAATTTTATTTTCAAAGGCAGTCTTGCACCAATGTCTAATTAACTGCAACATCATTCATTCAACAAATCAGTCATGAAAAGATGGTCACCGTTAAAGGAAAATTTAGCTAAAAAAACTCGCGAATACAGTTTTGGAGAAAAACATTCACAAACTGACTTACCGGCTTCCGTGATGCCTAAGCTAGACTCCATTAGACAGCCGCATTATTGAAAAAAAATCCTGAAACAAAAGAAAAAATACTTTAGTTACAGTTGCCCACATGACGTTTTCAAAATTTGTAGGTATTTCAGGACCGTTGAACCAATTTATGATCTTACCAAATTTGAACAAATAATTTCCACAATAATTGAGAATCAAGTCAAGTAGCAACTAATAAGACGATCATAAAAAAGGTAATTTTAATTCTGAGAGACCGTCGACCAAGCCCACCCTCGACCATGCATAGAATATTTTAAGGTTTGGTTAAGTGTTAAATACATGGTTATACCAGCTGAACATTACATCAAATGAACATTATATCTTTTGATCATTAGCGCAAATGTTGTTATAACAAATAAATATTCGATGAACTGAAACTGAAAGATCCCGTCCGTTAAAACACTCGAACATTTTTCATATTACTGTCAATGTCAAAATAAACAGAATTATAATTTTATTGAAAACTTTTTAAAGAAAAACATCAATTTCAGTATGAGAACCACAGAGTAGAATGAGAACAGTCATAAAATACGCCGATTTGGAAAATCGACGTCACTGATCAAGATCAAATTAAAGAAAAGAAAGAAAAAAATGTTTATTTGGGACTCGCACAAGACAAACAAACCAGTAAAATAAAATTAATAACTAAACAGTATAATCAAATAATTATCTGTGCGAGGCCAAAATGGTCCCTATCTCAGCTTATGCTGCGATATCTAAAAAATAAATAACGCAGCGCTGGTATTCTGATAGGGCCAGTCAGTGGTGCTACGGATACACTCACGGAGCATATATAAAAGACATATACAAATATAATAATAAGTATAAATATGGGTAAAAATGCAACAATCATTTATGTATACCTACATAAATAATAAAAAATTTAAAAAAAACCGGTAATACAAACAATAAATAAGCTGACACCCAATAGCCCAGTGCTCCAGCTTCATTTGTCGATATCATAGACAAATGAACAGAGCGCGCGGGCGCGACTTGACCACTCAACCTTTTGCCTATATTCGATCATTAAGACCACCTCTTGGGAGGAGTCTCTGTCTATCACCGCTCTAATAGGCTGAGCCACCAAGGACTTATTCTTTTTTTTTGGACTAGTTCCGCCAACCTAATTGGCGCCTATTCTTTATCCTATTCCTCTTCCATACTAGTTCTCGCGTTACATGCCTCTCGTACTTTCATGCTTCATTTATCTTTCGTTCATCCATCACCATTTATCCAGTGGGTGGGACTCCCACTTTTGAGATATTTCCTATTTTTCTACTTTCTTTATTTAATGCTTTCTTAGCTTATGTGTGGGTAAATAATCACCAAGAACTTATTAGGAGTTCCTGGTAGATACCTGTATCAAATATCAAATGCATCGTGTAGCGTGCATCATTTAAATGACAACTAAAGGATTTGCATATGTTACACAAATATATAGGTTACAACACTAATTAGAACACAGCAGAAACTAGTGCTAGGCGGCGAACTTCCAACAAAGGGTGGGTAGTGATGTAGGTACATCTGTACGTACAGCCTAGTGGCGACATCTACCTAATTTTTTTGGTACTTATACATTATGGTCGTATCGGTGTAGTAGTAATATATGCAATAATGGTATAGTAGGAATAAATGTTTTTCTGACAGCGTATATTTTTGTTTTTAGGGTCCCGTACCTCAAAAGGTAAAAAAGGAACCCTTATAAGATCACTCTTTTGTCCGTGTGTCACCACCGATTTTCTCAGGAACGGGTGGACTTAGCAAGTTGAAGTTTATACCAGATACTGAGGTCTATGGTCCCTATTAGTTAGGTGTATAAAAATCAAGGTCCTGAGTCAACACAATAAAAAGATATGAGCAAATTTAGATTTTCACGAAAACTTGTAAGTACCAAATTTTACAGCGGAAAATTCCGAAAATTGTGTGTCCCCACACATACATAGTAAACGCCTGCCACCAATAAAAATGATACCAATTTTAATATGGCGGTATAATCGGTAGGTACGGAACACCGCACCGTGTTGGCTGAAGCGACGAGCATTGGAATGACGTGAAGCGAGGTGAAGCGTGAAGCTTAAGACCGTCCGCGATAGAAGACTACTGTGGACGCCCTCTGCCACAGCTAGGGAACATAGGATCTTAAGTAACGTTTGTATACCCTGAAGAGTTAGGCAGAGGTTTACTTATAGTAGGTACACCCAAATTTCGCCAGTAACGTATAAGTCCATTGTAACATGGCGATCCTACTATCATCGACTGGCTACAAATGCAGACAACGGACTTAATCCGTTCCAGTGTTACAATGTTACAACGGACTTATACGTGACTGGCGGTTTAAAACCCTATAACATTTTACATGACCTGAGAATTAAACCCAGGACCTCACCTAGCGCAACAGTAGTGAAACTTGCGGCTACCAGACCAACAAATGCAATATAATATGATGTCAGCAAATGCTGTGCTGAACTGCGAGTGGTCATGGTCAAAAAAAAAATGCTTCAGTAGTCTAAACTCGAGGACAATTCATTAAGCGTCTAAGCCGGTTCTCGGTTCTTAAGCTGATTGAAAATCTAGACATGCTTGGAACACAAGACAAAGTAAAATCTAGACATTCTAGCCCAGTTCCGCATAGGTGTAACATCTAAACGGTATATATATACTAATACAATAAAGCTGAAGAGGTTATTCGCTAGTTTGTTTGAATGCGCTTATCACTGAAACTACCAATCGGATTTGGAAAATTCTTTTTGTATAAGATAGCCACATCCACGAGAAATTTCTACAGAAATGGGAAAAAACGGGATGAACGCGTAGGAAGTCGCGGGCAATAGCTAGTGAGTAGATGCAGAAACCAATCGTTAACAAGCTCATTTTGGCTAGTAGGAAGTATTCCCAGTACTAGTATTTTTTCTTCGGTTGCCCCAGATGTAGGGTAATGTTTTTTGAGAGATAATTAAGACAGTTGAATCATTCCTTTGGGTCTAATCAGAAAGGGTCTAATCAAAAGGAAATATTTAAAAACCGGCCAAGTGCGAGTCGGACTTGAGTGCAAAGGAACGAATTTCTTTTTTGTAACATGTAATTTTAACACTATAGACTTATATCGGTTTTCCTGTAATCTATTATCTGCATTTAAAGAATGTAATTTTTCGTCTATTTTCTTGAATAACCTCAAAATTGTTTATTCTAAAACCCTCACAATAAGCCCTTTAAAATTGATCACACGATACAGCATAAAAAACTTTTTTTTATTTTATAATTTGTCTCCCAAAAATGACAAAAATTTATTTATTTGCATGAGGCGACCGTGTTTGGGTCACAGAAGTTCATATGTGTGCGAAATTTCAACAGAATCGGTTCAGCAGATTCGCGGAGAAAGTAGGCTGCGACACACGGACAGACAGACAACACCCGAGTGATCCTATAAGGGTTCCGTTTCTTACGGATGTTCGGAACCTTAAAAAGAACAGCAGCGCATACTCTCCCAAAAAACATTACTCTCTGGGTCAATCGGTTAAAATATAATAACCGTTCATATCATACAAGATACATAACATAGCGTAGCGTTATAGCGCGTTTCGTGAAATCGTCGTCGAATTTTATTGACATGCAATACTGAGTATAACTTATCCATCCATTCAAGGAAGTACATGTAATATGAATAATAGGTATTTCTCCTGATTGATTGCGCCCTTGGGAGCCAATCTCAACGGAGACTAGCCATCAGCGCGGGAGATATTATAGTGCACAAGTGCGTTCGCAAACATAAATGCACGCCCTATTCCACAATCATAGTCTGATGGGACAGCGATCCGGAGAGAGATCTGACGCATGGCCAACGGATTAACATGCTTTCCCACCTGATAGGGTTGCGGAATTGTTCGAAAGAATTACCGCGGCCTTGGAAAGCAAAGGGCATTTGAAGGAACACGGCAGAGTTTTAGCCAGAGAAGTCATTTGATAAGTTATCATCCAAAAAAAAACAAAGACAACATGCTTTCCAAGGCACATGGGTCCTTCCAAACTCCGGGCTGTCACAGAGAATTCCTAATAGAAAAACTTAGTAACTTTTTTGCCCGTCCTGGGAACCGGGTAGTACCAAACACTTGAACAAATCCCGCTATACCTGATGCAATAAGCGTCTTGACTCATCGGATTGAGCCGCACAGAGATGCTGCACTAAGCCGATTGAGAGCACAATCTATACACGGGATAACATAGAGGGCGTCAAAGCTCATTAGATATGTGACGTCATACGTAGGCATAGCGTGGTCGATTAAACGCAGTGACGCGTAAAAATTGGATAATTATGTGAGGATGTGTTTTGACCTGTGATGATTAGGAGCTAGTTTGTGGTTTGGGACTTTTTAAGTACAGAAATAAAAACTCCTAACTAAATTAACCCTAAAATATGGCGTCAAAAAATTCATCCGCATCGCTGTCGACTGGAATTAGTGTACCCAAAAGACTGGCGGCATTGCCACGTTGTATGGCAATGCTTATGCTTCTTTGACCAAGGTAAAAGCCAGCCTTGGGTCACGTGAAGTGTCAACTAAGCGTCTTAGTACACAAATATGTTTTGACGTGACAACGTCTAATAAATCGATGAACGCCGGGCTGCACGCTCGAAAAAGGATGACTTATTGTAACGTTACGCTCATTGTAACGTTACGATCATTTCATCAATGTTTTGTTATGACGTTGTCACGTTAAACTATCGGCCGTAAACCGACTTTACAGATAGCCAATTTTTTTTTGTGTCAGTATTACACTAATTTGTTATCATTGTCTGTGGCCTGTTCTAAAGTATGTTGGGGCAGATGATGAACAACAAACTACAATAAAGCATGATAAAATTCGTTCTCAACGCTGTCAGCTGGTTTTCCAACTTAGGTAGGTACTGCGGTAGGCCGCACGACTACGAAGTGACAACGTCTTTTCCAAATATTTAGGCTGGCACACACCTCAAAGAAATAGTTGGCAAAATGAAATACATTTAGTATTTTTTTTTTTTTTTTTTTTAATTTAATATGGGTTTGCTCTTGACTCTAGTCTAGGTCATAGATGACAGAGCCAAAGTCGACGATGGAGCGAGCTTACCCAGAAGAAGCCTGTGAAACTTTTATTTCTCCTTTTATAGTTATTAATGCAATAAATTACAGTTTTGAAGTCGGTTTCATTTTTTTTATTACTTTTATTTATTTTTTATTGTTAACTTGTTTATATTTTTTTAAATAATTGTTGCAAATCTGTAACTTTTGATGTGAAAATATAGCAGCGGGTAAAACCGATTGTTGGCGTGGCGACGCATGCCGTAGCGACGCGTTACCATGCTATACGATGGTATATAATTATATGTCACCCGAATATTGCAAACAATTTTTTCTTAATAAGGCACGGATATATTGGAAACTATTGAGTTTGCATGGGATTTATTGAAAAAAAACGTTTTTTTCATAATATATCGAGAAATTATAATCTAATAAAGATTTATTACAATCTTACGGAGTCTGCAATTTTCCGGTGACATAATATATACAGTGAAATACAGTGTATTTGATATTTTTAATTTTGCCGTATTTAGTTCCTGTCGTAATCTATGTTTCTGTATTTGTTTCATTTATTTTCGAAAACCGGAGCCACGCAACTCTCAAAGAAGAGGAACATCCCGACAGCCTTGGTAAACAGGTGCAGTGTGAACACATTATGAAGAAGTACCCTCGTTTTACGACAGTCTCCACATGAACGGCAGTTAACATCGAATTCTTTTGACGACCGTTTTACTGGACGTAAAAAATTTAGTTCCACCGTCAGACCCAAACGTGGCTCGTATTGACAATTTTTGCATGTTTTCGTACGTGTACATCAGACAATTTAGTGTGTGTATTTATGTTTTACTTGTAGAAGAGTATTTTATGTAGGAGAAATGTTTGTATAGGGTTTTGAAGAACGTGGGAGCTTCTTTTATTTGAGTGGTTGTGATGGATTTTTTATTTATGATCATTATTCCCTTTATCTCCACTATCTTCGCTAATATTATAAAGGGGAAAAATTTGTATTTTTGTGTGTGTGTGATTGCAACATGATTTTATCGTCCATTCGTCATCCTTTTTAGGGTTCCGAGCCTAAAGGGTAACCAACGGAAGCCTTTTACTAAGCCTCCGCTGTCAGTTCGTCCGTCTATTCGTCTGTCCGTCCGTCTGTCCGTTCGTCCGTTCGTCCATCCGTTCGTCCATCCATTCGTCCATCCGTTCGTCCGTCCGTTCGTCCGTCCGTCTGTCTATCAGCGGGCTGTATCTCAAGAACTGTAATAGGTAGACAGTTGAAATTTTCACAAAGTGTGTAGTTCTATTGCCGCTATAACAACAAATATAAATATAAAAATAAAAATTTAAGATAATACAAGAAACGTGGTTTTTTGTCGGTAATGGTACGGAACCCTTCGAGTGAGAGTTCGACTCGGACTTGACCGGTTTTTCCTTATCTTATCTCAACTGAAAAATAAGACATTATTGCTGGAGAAAAATACTAGTCTATGTTTTATAACAATAATATCTGTAACCCTTTTACTGACCTGCAGGTGAAACATTAAAATTGTCAAAAAGCGCATGATACTATTTTAAAACAATTCACAAAATAAATATAATAATCATGACCTCTTTTACTATTTGCTTCAAACCCAATAACGTCGAAACACCTCTATTTTTCAAGCCTCACGATACCATTTTGTTCACCCAGTAATATGAGAACCACTTAATATTCATCAGCTCTCCACCAAACAAATAATAAAAATTGTAACATATTGCAGCAGCGATGACCAGCGGCCGCCATTTCTGACATCTAACGATCTTTAAACTCAGCATTTTAGTGTTAGACTCGACTCCTAGTAACGACGATGCATTTTGAATTGAGAGAGCAACTAAATAAAATAGCTTGGAAGCAAATGGTCTATAACACTATACACTTTTATCATGAAAAAGATAGCATTGAGAAACGTTTTGATAGTAAGTTAAGCACTACGAAATAAAATTTAAATCGTCTTTACTGGTTTATTTGCAAAACTGTTGAATTTTGACGTATAACTGAGTGCTTTATTCTTCATTTGCTTGTTCATATATGTGTCCCGCTTGCTTCTGGCAGCGGCCTTAGAGCGGTTACGCACTGCATTCGATCTGAATCCATGAAAATACGGATATAAATACTCGGACCGAATTCGGATATTGCTTTTCGCACTGCATCCGATTCGAATTCGTGAAAATACGGATCCAGAGTCTTAAAAATGTCGGACCGAATTCGGTTCTTGCTTACGCAGATCGGATTATCACTGATCCAAATCCAAGCTATCCGCTTTGAATCCGAGGTTATGCGAAAGCGTTCATACAAACAGTACTCACGGATGACGGAGAGAAATCGGATGACAGAATTGAATCTAGTGCGTAAACTACTATACAAATAGTTGTATGATTATTTCGGACCGGATTCTGATCAGAAGCAGTGCGTAACCGCTCTCAGTCCCTTTACTCGCAGGATGAAGATTCACAAAAACCAGGGACATGATCTACCCGTAAGCCAAATTTCATCCAAATCCGTTAAGTCGACAAAAGGTAAGAAACAGACAAGGTTAATTTAATTTTCACGCAAGCGCAGTCGCAGACAGAAACCAGTACGTTATAATGTGATCACAATATACGGTAGACAGCTCTCATAGAAAGCCACTAGACACATTTGATCCCACGTAATTTTATGACATAGTAAAATATCGTGGAAGAGTGCATATCATCGCTGCATTTTACGACAGCGTCAGCAATTCGGTTTTGGTAAAACGTACACTTTGAACGCTCTCAGTCCCTTTACTCGCAGGATGAAGATTCACAAAAACCAGGGACATGATCTACCCGTAAGCCAAATTTCATCCAAATCCGTTAAGTCGACAAAAGGTAAGAAACAGACAAGGTTAATTTAATTTTCACGCAAGCGCAGTCGCAGACAGAAACCAGTACGTTATAATGTGATCACAATATACGGTAGACAGCTCTCATAGAAAGCCACTAGACACATTTGATCCCACGTAATTTTATGACATAGTAAAATATCGTGGAAGAGTGCATATCATCGCTGCATTTTACGACAGCGTCAGCAATTCGGTTTTGGTAAAACGTACACTTTGAACGCTCTCAGTCCCTTTACTCGCAGGATGAAGATTCACAAAAACCAGGGACATGATCTACCCGTAAGCCAAATTTCATCCAAATCCGTTAAGTCGACAAAAGGTAAGAAACAGACAAGGTTAATTTAATTTTCACGCAAGCGCAGTCGCAGACAGAAACCAGTACGTTATAATGTGATCACAATATACGGTAGACAGCTCTCATAGAAAGCCACTAGACACATTTGATCCCACGTAATTTTATGACATAGTAAAATATCGTGGAAGAGTGCATATCATCGCTGCATTTTACGACAGCGTCAGCAATTCGGTTTTGGTAAAACGTACACTTTGAACGCTCTCAGTCCCTTTACTCGCAGGATGAAGATTCACAAAAACCAGGGACATGATCTACCCGTAAGCCAAATTTCATCCAAATCCGTTAAGTCGACAAAAGGTAAGAAACAGACAAGGTTAATTTAATTTTCACGCAAGCGCAGTCGCAGACAGAAACCAGTACGTTATAATGTGATCACAATATACGGTAGACAGCTCTCATAGAAAGCCACTAGACACATTTGATCCCACGTAATTTTATGACATAGTAAAATATCGTGGAAGAGTGCATATCATCGCTGCATTTTACGACAGCGTCAGCAATTCGGTTTTGGTAAAACGTACACTTTGAACGCTCTCAGTCCCTTTACTCGCAGGATGAAGATTCACAAAAACCAGGGACATGATCTACCCGTAAGCCAAATTTCATCCAAATCCGTTAAGTCGACAAAAGGTAAGAAACAGACAAGGTTAATTTAATTTTCACGCAAGCGCAGTCGCAGACAGAAACCAGTACGTTATAATGTGATCACAATATACGGTAGACAGCTCTCATAGAAAGCCACTAGACACATTTGATCCCACGTAATTTTATGACATAGTAAAATATCGTGGAAGAGTGCATATCATCGCTGCATTTTACGACAGCGTCAGCAATTCGGTTTTGGTAAAACGTACACTTTGAACGCTCTCAGTCCCTTTACTCGCAGGATGAAGATTCACAAAAACCAGGGACATGATCTACCCGTAAGCCAAATTTCATCCAAATCCGTTAAGTCGACAAAAGGTAAGAAACAGACAAGGTTAATTTAATTTTCACGCAAGCGCAGTCGCAGACAGAAACCAGTACGTTATAATGTGATCACAATATACGGTAGACAGCTCTCATAGAAAGCCACTAGACACATTTGATCCCACGTAATTTTATGACATAGTAAAATATCGTGGAAGAGTGCATATCATCGCTGCATTTTACGACAGCGTCAGCAATTCGGTTTTGGTAAAACGTACACTTTGAACGCTCTCAGTCCCTTTACTCGCAGGATGAAGATTCACAAAAACCAGGGACATGATCTACCCGTAAGCCAAATTTCATCCAAATCCGTTAAGTCGACAAAAGGTAAGAAACAGACAAGGTTAATTTAATTTTCACGCAAGCGCAGTCGCAGACAGAAACCAGTACGTTATAATGTGATCACAATATACGGTAGACAGCTCTCATAGAAAGCCACTAGACACATTTGATCCCACGTAATTTTATGACATAGTAAAATATCGTGGAAGAGTGCATATCATCGCTGCATTTTACGACAGCGTCAGCAATTCGGTTTTGGTAAAACGTACACTTTGAACGCTCTCAGTCCCTTTACTCGCAGGATGAAGATTCACAAAAACCAGGGACATGATCTACCCGTAAGCCAAATTTCATCCAAATCCGTTAAGTCGACAAAAGGTAAGAAACAGACAAGGTTAATTTAATTTTCACGCAAGCGCAGTCGCAGACAGAAACCAGTACGTTATAATGTGATCACAATATACGGTAGACAGCTCTCATAGAAAGCCACTAGACACATTTGATCCCACGTAATTTTATGACATAGTAAAATATCGTGGAAGAGTGCATATCATCGCTGCATTTTACGACAACGTCAGCAATTCGGTTTTGGTAAAACGTACACTTTGAACTTTAGAGGAGGACGCGGTAGTGCAGTTATTAGACGTTTACTTGAGTATTAAAAAGGAGAAAATAAATAGGCTCTATTACTAAAATTGCAGTAATATGAACAAGGTTTAGTATGGGACTAACACAGAAATAGCGAAAAAAAATCTACCCTCAGTACATTTATATTTGCTTGACTCGACAAAATGTACTGAGCACCTGCAAGGTTTGTTTAAATATAAAAAAGTATCAAGCATCCCGACTAGGAGACTAGAAAAAAAACAGCTAAAAAGTTCCAAACACAATCAGTTTTTAGCACTCCGATGCAGTTGCTGGCAGTTATTTTAGTTCAATTTTTGATGCCAGTAACTGCACCTTGAATAGTGATTTGTTTGAAACTTTTCGGTTTGTTTTTTGCAGTAAGATTTCTTGACACCTACTTTCAATATCTTCGTTTCAAGTTATTCGTGCCCGCACGCCTTAATTCTTCATATGTTTTCTTTTTTATTCACAATCGAATGACATTACGGTTACGTCTATGTAGGAGACAATTGAGCCAATAGGGATGTTGCCTGAGTTAAAAATAAAATATGATTTTATTTAGTCCGTCAGTTACTTTATCAAAAAATATTGGAAACATATTTATTATTTTATCAAATCAATTAATAATTACGAAGATAAAACGTATCAAAGAAGTGAGCGCTTGCAACGTCACTTTTCAGTAAAAAGTGTACTGGTGAGTGACGTCACACGAGTATTCAACGCACTGTTTCAAAAGAAAAAATACATGTCCAATTTTTTTTGGCAATCTATCTGACGGACTAATTAGTTTTGTTTAGTCAAATATTCTATTTACTATGTTGTTGTAATTACACTTACATGGTCTTAATTTTCACTTAAAATATTATATTTAATTTTTATTATTGTCTATATCAATTAATGTAGTTTGTACTTTTGCATGCCTTCTGGTAAAATATGGCTGTTGCTAATTATATTTTTATGTCACCGTGTTTTGTACCCATATTTGCAAAATAAATATCTAATCTTATCTTACTTAAAAACGGTATCTTTGCAACGTTTGACAGACCATCGATCTACCCAGCATTTTCCGTACTATGTTTTGGTTATTTTCCAGTCCAACCGAATGTAACTGAGGACCAGTATTTTACATGTAGTGACTTCCTACCTTACCTGCAAAATCCAGTAACTGGATAATACGGTAGGTACATTTGGGCAAGAATCAGGTATTGATTTGATATACAATGTGGATACATCGTTGAATGAAAACACTGGCAATAATGGTTCATAGGAATATTTTGAAACTGTTATAAATCCTGTCACCAAAATTAAAAATAAACTTTCCAGTTGCATAAAACGTCAAAAAACTCAAACCAGTCAAGGATGATAGTGGCTACTTTTCTGACGAAATATTCCAAGCAGTCTGTTGCAGTTAGTGACATCAAATCTGTGATAAAGGAAACATATTCGTATGAACTAATATTGCCAGTGTTTTGATTTACTGTCGTATCGTATATCTCCACCTTGTAGATAGTGTGGTGCCAGATATTCTGGCTTTTGAACATAACAGCTATGGGCTTCCCGAGGCATGGAGGAATTTCAATATGCTAAGATTGTCATCCGTCCACAGCTTGACCTCGGTCAGCGCTACTTAACCTTGAAGATCGACACCATGTGGATGTTTTTATTTAGCCACAAGCTCCTCAAACTCATGTTTTAACAAACAGTATCACGAAAATCACCTTCTATCGGCCGGATGAATTAAATATAGCAATGTTTTGAAACAGGAAGGCCTAATAGATGTAGTTGGCCACAAACACAGGCAGGGTGTTTAAAGTAAACATAGTGTCGGTTGTGGAGCGAGCCCCTATATTATATGGCCCCTACAAGTATATTGTTTTCAGCTGTGACTGCTTCTTTGATTGATCGGTTCCGTGCCGCGGTACATGGAACCATGAACGGTGGATGCGGCGATTTAATTTTGTAAGAAATAAACTTGACTGTGCTATTAAAATGCTATCACAACCGTGAAAACAAAATATCGTAAGGTTTTTTTTTAGTTTTTTTGACTGCCGTGTCACCGTGTGATATATTTTGAAGGTACTTAAGAAATACAAAGATGAAAATTGACCAGTCGCCCCCTCTATTACCGATACTACTGAGCCTAGAATTACGACAAACAATTTGCTTATGGATCGCAGGAAAGTCTATAAGTTAAAAAAAACCTTTTTTTCCAAATAACAACCGACTTCCAAATTAAAGACACTACAAAGTATAAAATAACTTTTATTTCGGAAGTCGGTGTTTTTGGTTGCTTCTTCATATTTTAACACCGACTTCCGAAATTAAACTTATTTTATACTTTGTAGTGTTCTTTTTTATTTGAGGCGGTTGTTGTTTTTGGAAAGTCACAATAAAGCAAAACACGCAATTTCGTTTACTTGTATGATATAATTTCTATTTCCGCCAGCAACTGAACCGATTTTGATGAAATTTCTAGGGGACTAATCAGAACGTAATCGGAGAGTTTTTCAATTCGGTTCATAAATGACGGAGGTATGAGGTAAAAGACATAAAAACAATCGAATTGAGAACCTCCTCCTTTTTTAAAGTAGGTTAAATTAAGATTAAATGATAATGATTAACGATAACTGTCGATTTTCTTCGAAGCGTATCTGGCTGCGTCGACTGGTCAAAATCACTGGCAGTATCAGTCCTACAAAAACAATAATCCCGATCTAATTATGTCACATCCACACTTTCTACATCCTCGCCCCAGAAGGCAGGCGCCTCCGCGGCATCCTCTGTTTATCTTCAGCACGAGCCGTCGACCCACCACGCTATTGATCCGCCGACCACGCGGCACTTCACAAACATACGAGAACAGCCTTACCCTCACGTGGCGTAATCTAATTGATAACGACAAGATATATTGCGCTTTTCATATGATCGCGTGAAGGTTATTTGTCAAGGGTTAATTTTAAGTGTTTGTGTTGGCAGAGGAATTCGGTGGTATAATATCGTGTGTTTACAAATAATAGTTTTTAGGGCCGAGTGCATAATCCCCTTAGAGCTTCAGCTAGGGCCGATTTTTCAATCCTCAGATTAGTTTAATGCAACCTATAAAATGGCGATTTGACAGCATTTATATAGTTGTGAAACGGTCGGGTCTTTAGTCAATAGTCATCTGACTATTGGAAAACCAGCTCCAAGTGACATTTTAGGTAACAGCGACGTCGGTTGTCGAATAATCAAAAAAAATATAGGACCGAAATGTCACGAGGCCAATTCCGAATATTTCGGCAATCCCCATTGTTGCCGATTTATGTCACTTTGTCTAGATCCTTAGCTTTGTTACAATCGATAAAAAAACCATTTGATGATTCATTTCACAGTCAACTAAAATGAAAACTGCAGTCTTTTTACCAGAGCTAGAAAGGAGTTCAAACGAACTTTCTACAAAAACATCCCATTCAACAACTCCCAGGAACCCAAACATAATCTCGAAACAACACTATCTTCCATACATAATTTTCGGATAACAAATACCAAATATGGCGTACACAGGACATACAACGAGAACAAGCTAATACCCAGAGAGAAAAAAACCTTGAGTGACGGGTAAGGGCTCTGTAAAAAGTCAGTGTTCGTGCAAGCCCGGCTGTTATGAACAAACGAAGGAGCATTGGGGCATTTTGGCATCTTTTTTACCTTTTTGTACGCTTTTAGGCGTCAACGCCCGGGTTTGGGAGCTGGGTAAAACAGCTTTAGAAACTCTAAAGCTGTTTTACCCAGCTCCCAAACCCTCTACGTACTGTAGTTATTTGTACCTATTGTTATTTTGTCAGTGACTGCCTGTTTTTTGGAAAAATGCAGCACTTTTTCTGTGAACCGTCCCCTTTGTCGTGCGTCCTAGAATTGTGTTAAGTTCTTTATTTTTAAAACGTGGTGAAAGTTGAGCTGGGGAAACTGTATGGTAGCTAATATGCAATCCAAAATAATTGTTTTTAAGCTTATGCATATTCAAAAAATACCAGCCAAGTACTTGTCGGGTGCCGCGCGGTGTGGGGTTCCGTGTTCCGTAGTTCCACGTCACAATACGACGCTGACTTAGAAAGGGGATTTTTGTTTGACTCTTTGAATTTATATTAACTACAAAGTACAGCTAGTTTATTAAAAAGAAATATGATTTGCATGGCTCCTGTTATCTTTAATAAAATACCTGACCAAATTAAAAACTTACTGTTGCAAAAATTTAAAAAACGTTTCACAGAATTACTAGTAAACAAATGTTATTATTCTGTGCAGGCTTTCTTAAATGATAATCTTTTGTAATGTAGTAGTAGTCGTCTTTATTATTCTCTACTATGTATTCATTTGCGTGCTATATTTAGGCAGAATGTACATGGATCCTATTATATAATTTAACAACTTATTTTTATGTACCTACATTCAAAGCAAATAAAGAACTATTCAATTCTATTCTATTATATCTTTTTCTCAGAAAATACCTGCAACATTATTCAATTTCAATTCATTTTTTCAATGAACAAATGCTTCCTCTCTCCTGACTCACTTATTTTGCTGTACCCGACAGCGGCGTATGATCTCATTTTAAGTTTACCACCTAAGAATACCTACATGGGGAATGCAATTAAAGTATTGACTAACGTCACTTACAACCTTATCTCAATATTTTTTTATGGAATTTGTACGAAATTGTCATTCTCCATATCCTACATTTTATAGGTTCGTCGACTATTACTCGGTAATTTGTAACTAGCCTGCTTGCTGTGATAGTTTTCCTTATAAATTCGTTATATGTGCTACTACCACGATTTTTTTCACGTCTCCAAAAACAACTCGGCGGATGAAAACGTAAGGCAGACCACAGTCGTATTTTTACTGAAAACATGTAATTATGGTAGATACGCTTTTGCTTTCAAATTATGTCCAAAACTTGCACTCTTCCTCGCTTCGCTCCTGTGACCTTATCTACAAATACCATACATTTCTTTCGCGCTAAAAAATATGTCTGTCAGCGATAGTTTTCTATCATTGAAATCGGATGATTAGTTTCGGAGATTACATCCAAACATTACCTCGTTATTAGGAGCAGATGTGGCCGTAAACGCAAACCAAAACAAAACGCAAACCTCAACGTCACTTGTCATCCACTAAACAGTACATAAATAATTCAATTGCTACATTTACATGAATAAAACTTTAAGTAAGTAACATTTCATTCTTGCGTCCAAGCCTCATTCTTAACTCCTCAACTTCTTAGCTGAGATAATATTTCTTTTTTATCTTTAACATATTAATGCGGCTGCTTCCGCTTTGCCTTTCATTTGATTTGCGTTTACTTTTATTTAATTCACCTTGTAATCAGGAATCAGAAGTTTTGGTTGACGATTTTGAGTCACTAACATTATGTATGCGCATACGTACTACAAGATACCTGACGTCACACAGATCCTGCATCGCGCTCTTCAAGTTCTCCGCGCGATTTGAACATTTACAACATCCCAACACAACATCGGGCTGTTCCTCACCATACACAACATCCATCTGATCGGAGGATACTCACTTTTCAATTGAGGTTATGCCATAAATCAGTTGCATGGATACTTCTATGAATCTAACCTTGAATAAAAGTACTGATTTACAGTGACACCCTTCTAGCACCCCGAAAGTAAAGCAAATGTAAGTCTTGCCAACCTAATATCCATCGATCCCTTCTACCTAAAAGGAACAGGGGCGACCCAAAAAATCAAAACTAAAACACCTTCAAAAGGATATTCACAAAACAAAATAGATGCAGGAGACAATATCACGAAGAGTGAACGAAACTATAACATTTTGCATATACGCAAATTGAATCAATTTTTCGTACAAAATTGTATCCTCCCCGGGTGAGGGCAAGCGAATTTTATGTAAAGCCGTCTCAGGCAGCCCGACAAATCGTTGCGATCAATCGCGATCTTCAACGATTCATTGCACGATTTAGAATCGCAGTCAAATCGTTGAGCGATAACTGTCGGGAGAAATTATTACGTATTGAATGAACAGAAATGTGATTGTGAATGAAATATGAACGTTATTTGTAGATAAGAGAGAGAGACGGCAGATGGTGACCTGTTTAATGTAAATACTATTGATTCGATGGCTCCATTGATGCATTGCTGTGAGTTATTGCCCTCTGAGTTAGGTACTATTTGTGAGGCTCATACAGCAATAAGAGACATCTAGAGCATATAACTTTAAGTGTAGATTAAAGTAGAAGTGGACCATTGACTTTCTCAGACGAAGAAAATCTAGACACTTGAGCTTTGCTAGTGTGGGACTGCAATTTTGAACCCTGACTGTTCATGAAAAAAAATATATCCTATAAGCAATGTCATGATAATCCATGCACAGTCTAAACTGTACTGGAACCTTTCGTAGCTACTAGAAAAAACAAACTGGACTGGCCTGTTGGTCGAGTAGTTAGTGACCCTGGCTGCTAAATCGGAGGTCGTTGGTTCGATTCCCACCCAGGACAAATCTTTGTGTGATGAGCATGATCATTTGTTCTGTGTCTGGGTGTAATTTGTATGTATTTAGAAATATATAAGTATGTTTATCAGTTGTCTGGTTGCCATAGCACAGGCTCTGCCTAGTTTGGGATCGGATGACCGTGTGTGAGTTGTCCCAAGATATTATAATCTCCTTTTTTTTTCTTTCTTTCTTCCACATTTGGCCCCTGACCGTTCATGAAATGTTTTATTATCCCATAGGCAATGTTCCATAATTCTTGTACAGTATTAACTACCCTGCAAACGTTTTCGTAGGAACCAGAATGACTCGCACGGAAATCGACGTATAACATCTTTGAAAACAACTATCTATATGGATAAAAATATCCTTAAATTCTTCAGCAGCATAGCATTGGCGAGTCGACAATCAAAGCGAGACAGAATTGAGATGTCGTGCAAGAATTCGATTAATTTGTAAATTGAATGGCTATGTGCTGTGTTGCATATTTAATGGCACCTCACCGTGGTTTAGTCTGACTAGTTGGCCATCCATGAGGAATATCAATATTTTATCAAAACTTAGTAGTACCCACAAACCATCATAATTTGTACATCCTGATACGTGGTTCCTCTCTTAAATAACTTGAACGAAGCATCTCAAATCTGAACGAGAAACGTCTTTATATCACTCGTCTTTAACGATTACGACTATAGTAAAACGCGATGCGACTTTTGATAACAACAAATAACTGGCAGCTTTATTTCTCAGTTGTTAGAGCGTTAAATTGAATGACGAGGCAGATAAAATAATAGCCGATACAAACTCTGCTGTGACGATGATGCGTGTTTAAGCAACAAAGATTTGAAATGTCCCTTTTGAGGAACTGATACAAATAAGACTTTCACACTACTGGGACTTACACCCGGATTCTGGATTAAAAAAGTTATGAATTTGTCTAAATCCACGTAAACTTTAATGCTAACGCTTGACAAGCTCTAAAGAAGAAGAAGTTAGCATTAGAGAAGAGTTTGACACGATCAACTTAAAGTTCTCAATTTATAAACCTGTTGAAACCCCCCTCTTAAGGAAGAAAGAAGTCATTCTTTACGAAGTGAGCCCAGTACGCTTTGAAAGCATGTCGATCTCATAAAATATTTTACCGAGTAACAAATCATATCACAACCGCCGCCATTTTACATCCAGACACAGATACCGTAGTAGACAGCCTACAACAATGTGCACGCCGCCTAACTCGATTGTACCGCAACCTTTCAGATCTATTATCAAAGACAGTACGTTACTACTTCAAGGCGAGCATCGCTTGAGGGGCGCCTTATCAGACAACCTCTTCGACGAAGCCAGAATCAATGGACCCTCCCTTCCTCCCGCTACACACAGAAAACGTTCCTGTTCAGCGGGGGACCGCGGTTTTTCGAAGGTCGGGTTAAATTGGTCGGTGGTGGAGTGGATTCTTCGCGGCGGACCTATCCCGGGCGACGGATTGAAGTGAAAGTGTCTTGTAAAGGCAGAACGGCGGCGCTGGGCCACGCGGCCACTCGTTCCGCTCTTATCGAGTTTGGAGTTTAGAAAAATGGCCGCTGTTTCGTTGAGATGAAGGGCAGTTTGTTAAGAGGTACCTTGGTGATTGGTATTTGTTTTGTTAGTTACAATTAAAGATTTACATATTAGCTGCCATGGTGCCATCGCGAATGATAAGTACTGGTCAGTTGTATCCGGTTAGACTAGGGTTGCTAACCGTCCGGTTTTTCCAGGACATGTCCCGGTTTATATAGCGTCCTGGGATGTCCTGGATAGTTTTTAAGCAGCGTCTTGGGCAGATCATATAGCGGTAAATATGACGTGAGACCAATTTTATGATGATTTGTTAACTCAGCCACAATACTGAAGGAAATTGGTGGGGTTGAAAAATATAATAAGTACAAATAAAACGTTTGTAATATTCATATTAGTATGAACTAGTATTGCCAGTGTTTTGATTTGCAGTCGTATCGTCGTCTCCACCTTAAAGATAGTGTGGTGTTACGGATGGTCAAAAGTCAGAATATCTGGACTTTTGACCATCCGTAACAACTGACAAAGATCTACAAATGACAGCCGCCATATTGCCATTGTTTTGATTTATTGTCGTATCGTCGTCTCCACCCTGTAGATCTACTACATGTCTGCAAACATTTTGCACTAATTGAGGAATAATTCAATGAAGTGTTATCCTAACTAATATGTTAAATGAGAAAGTGAGTTTGTTCGTTTTTTTACGTTTTCACGTCTATATTGCTAAACCGATTATGATGATTTTTAGTACAGATATAGATATGACCCTGGAGAGAGCTATGCACTAATATTTTGTGGACATACGACGCGAGCGAGCAAAAGCTATTTATTTTATATTGATTGCTTGGTGTAGTTGGATTCATGAGTTGAACTTACAGAACTAATTAGCGTTTTTGTCTATGAGATCAGAATGTTGGTTTACATAACACGATATATGTCTGGTGCTTACCCCACACACTGCATTCAATCACGAACTGCACGTACCCATATATTGTGTGTGATATTTCTGAGCGTCGAGTGTTGAAGCAAGTAAATACACGTTGTAATTCTTTAAAGGACAACTGCGGAAGTTTTTAAAGTCATCCAAGATTTTGAGTGTTATTTTAAATCATTTAAAATAAGTATTATCCTGCAGACCTATCTTTTGTAATTATTTAACAAACAGGCACAAAGGCTGCATAATGCCTTAGGCATTCTCTACCAGTTAACCAATGGAGGTGAAGAGATAGCATGCCAGGTGCATTGATTTAAGCGACGAATGCAAAAAAATAAAAATATCTTAAGCATGTCACCGGAACATGGCAGACTTCGTTAGATTTGTAATAAATCTTTATAATTCATATTTTAAATACTAATCTAACTATATACACTTAAAATTAAAATTCCTAATTAAAATATGGCGTCGAAAAATTCGTCCGCATTGCTATCGACTGGAAGTGAGCCCAAAAGACTGGCGGCACTGCCACGTTGTATGGCAATGCTCATCCTCTGTCCGAGGTAAAAGCCAGCCCTTGGGTCACGCGAAGTGTCAACTTTATTAGATTATAATTTCTCGATATCTTATGAAAACCCCGTTTTTTAAACAATAAATCCCATCTAAATTCAATAGTTTCCAATATATCCGTGTCTTATTAAGAAAAAATAGTTTACAATTTCTCGAGATATTTTACAATCTTACGGCGCTTGCAATTTTCCGGTGACAGGCTCATTATCTCAAACGAAAAACTTCAGAAAAAAATTGTGACAAACGCGCGTTATTTAGCCGTGTTTTTTTTTTTTTTAATTTAATATGGGTTTGCTCTTGACTCTAGTCTAGGTCATAGATGACAGAGACAAAGTCGACGATGGAGCGAGCTTACCCAGCGAATTGCATCAGTTGCACTTAATTTTTGACAGGACGATTTTTTTTCAGAAGCTGAGGGATTGTCTGTTTTCTCAATGCAATGAATAATACAATCGTAGACATGACATGACATAGCAAGAGCTGTCGTAAACACTATGGATCTTACCAAGCCACTTATTCAACTGCTGTAAAGAAATGAAGATCAATAAATCCGAATAAACCACACCACAGAAATATAGTCTCAATTATTCTTCTTACGCATCCAAGTAGAAAATCCTTCCGTAGATTTATAAGGTAAATCTATTACATCAGCAAATAATAAATATTTATTTATATTTCATAAATACTTAACTAACTATATACACTACAAATAAAAATAAAATCTCCTAACTAAATAAACCCTAAAATATGGCGTCAAAAAATTCATCCGCATCGCTGTCGACTGGAAGTGTACCCAAAAGACTGGCGGCATTGCCACGTTGTATGGCAATGCTTATTCTTTGACCAAGGTAAAAGCCAGCCCTTGGGTCACGTGAAGTGTCAACTAAGCTTTCAACAATTATTACCAAAACGCACAGTAAAATATAATCAGCTAAAAAAACAGTAAAATTTATATTTTATTAGCGTAACAAGTCAAGCTAACATTCATGGCAGCTTAAACAAATGAAGATATGGCTTAATTAACGCGAATACCCGGTTTTACGACGTCCCCAACCCCAGCTAAAATATAGCCTTACGAGGAATATTTTATAGTTAAATATCTTTGTTTATTGCAGTATTTAGTTTCGTTAATTTGAATAATTATTATTCATCGTTTAATTTACGCGTTAAGTAAGGAAATGGCGGAGTGAGGAGAATCCAAATGAGGAGGGAAAGAGAGAGGATTGTGTTCGGCTAATTGTTGTGTGATAGAGGTTTAATGATTTATAGTGTGTATTGAGGATGGTTTGAAGTAGAGACTTGTTTTATCACTTTTTTTCGTAAAAGCCGTGATTTTTCTTTGACGTTGTAAAATGATGATATTGAAAATCTTTACGATACATAAATAATGTGAAGGTAGGGTTTAGAATAACAGAGTAGTTTGGTTTAACATCCAGTTATTTTTAAACATCTGCAGCATGAAAATGTTGGTGAAGTGTACTGTCATTTCTCCTAAAGCTATGGGTTGACAGATCACTTCACCTTAATTTTTACCGTGAGTTTTTTACAGAATAGGTAGCACGACAGATTATCTCTTTTTATTCTAATAATACAAAAATACTGCATAGCGGCAAACCAAAAATCAAAGTAAGACGGCATGCCTTACTTAAAACATGGCTGAACCAAAGTGACCTCCATACCCCAAGACATCAAAACCAGACCCTCACTTTTACAAACCCTTACAAATCAACATTAAAGTTTACAACTAAATCGTAACCGAGTTTACACTTTAAACCATTTCTCTATATAAAGTGTTTGTAAAATTTCCCACGATAGTTCTAAACGTGTCTCGTAATAGCTCGTGAATCTAAGTCGAGGCAGTATCAGCAGTAATAGAGCTCGTGAATTTAGTATGGCAATCGTAAGGAATGTGGCTTTGAATAGGAGTTTGCAAGGGCTTTTTTACAGCGTAGGTAATGCTCAAGTGACATTATTTGACATTACATGAGAGACACTTATACGAACATTAAAAAAGTAACAAATGCAATCACATCACACTAATATTATAAAGGCGAAAGTTTGTTAGTGTGTGTGTATGTTTGTTACTTCTTCACGTGCTAACGGCTGGACCGCTTTAGATGAAATTTGGTATAGAGATTGTTGGAGTCCCGGGAAAGGACATAGGATCTTTATCCCGAAAGTATGTTCCCTTGGGATAATTTTCGACAATCACGCGGGTGGTGCCGCGGGCAAGTAAAAAATAAAAGTTAAATTGCTGTCACCTATTGATGATGAATGATACACTTACTTTATTGTACACCAAGATAACAAAACACATTTGGCAAACCAAAAACACATGCAAATGGCGGCTTTATCGCATTCCGCGATCTCTTCTTGATGTCCTAGGTAGAATTGGGTTGCGATGAACTAAAAACGAAATCCTGCATCGCGCAAGCAAAGTTCTCCGTGCGATTTGAATATATACAACAGTCCGAATATCAGCTATCGGGCAGTTGCCCACCAGACACAACAATCGTCTGGTCGGAGGATCCTCCCATTTTCAGTGGAAGTATGCGGGACTTTACTCTCTGTACCGCATACCTCTATAAAGGCCTGGACACGAAATGGGGTTACTCCTGGTGCAAATATAAGGTTTCACAAGTTTTAGTATAAAAATATAGTTCATACAAAAGTATAACATATAAGCAATAAGCAAGAAAATAAGTGACAAATACTGCATTATTATTTACAGCTTTTTAGGGTTTTTTAAAGTCAACATTTATGGGAAAAGCTTGGTAGTAAATGACCCTAATTAAAAAGTAATAAACGCCATCAAAAAGCACTAAAACTGGCACGAAACGTCATGCTTTTAGTACCACTGTGACTTAAATAACATCACGCCATACCATCTCTATTTTCGTACGTTTTTGGGTTCCAATTTTCAGATATGGCCAAACTCAGCACATTTTACTCATAAAATAATGTTTCAAATGGAATCAAACCATCCTAACAGTGGTTCCCCTTTATAATTTCTTATAACTCCGAAATACACTTCATTGCGTGCCTAAAAGCGGCTGGATATGAGCCAGTTTTCGAGTAAGTGTGCTGAAAACCCCTTATAATTTGACGCTTTATTTCTCAACTTCACCCAAAAAAACACTAAATTTAAGTCCCGACACAGCAAGTTTTTCCTTACGAAACTTAAGCAATTAATCATGACCCCAACAATATTAAGTCTCACTTCGGTCGCAAAATATTAATTAATAAACAGTAACGTTTAGTTCGGAAACGTATAAATCACAGTAACTGGTAATGGCTCAGTGATTGCAAACGGTTTAACCTGCGACTCCTATCGTTATGGCATCTAAATTGCTGAATTAGTGATGATATGAAATTGGGTAAGTTTCATAAATTAATTTTAATTGAGACAGGTGATTGCTTTTTAGTACAGCTAGTTTTGTTGGTATTTGCGCTCTTTAGTGTAATTAATTATGTACGTGTGTACTTTGGGATCGGATGACCGTGTGTGAGTTGTCCCAAGATATTATTACTAAGATATTATATTACTAATACCATACTATGAGGTTAACAGTAACCATATTAAGAATAAGAAACTAAAAATTAAACCATAATTAATAAGATAGTGTATAGTTTGCAGGAAATAAACGGCGTTTTTATTGTTATTTTTTTATTTATGTACGTGTGTATCGGGATTGGAACCCCAATGGAACCCCAGTTAAACCAGGCAAATAAATTTGAAAAGGTTTTCATAAATAGAAAGAACGATAAACAAGAAAGGTTCGTGTATATAATTTTCACTCAGTCGCGAAGTCAGTACGAATCGCTAGTTAAAAATATTTTGAAAGAAAATTCATGTAACTTTTTGAACTAATGAGTACCATCAGCTATTATAATAAATTGCACTAAAATGGCAACACATTTCGCACGACACAAAATATATTCCTCTGGTATAAAAATCGCGTGACACCAACAATAAACAAAAGAGCAACTTAATTGAAATCATAATCACTTTATTTCAATTTTTCACACACAAGATTGCATGTCAGACATCTATAAAGTATGGCTTGACACTTTTTTCAACCGAAAGGAATTGTCGTAGCATGCCGTAGCTTGTAGCAGTCTCGTAGCATGGCGTAGCGTGCTACGAAATAATCGTTGCTACGAGGTTCGTAGCACGACCTTGGACTGCAAGCTCATTCATGTATTTAGGTTTTTATTGTGCGCTTAATTTTAACTACCAGAGTTTATCTGTATGGTTGTTTTGTCAAGATAGTTAGCGCTTTAAGACGTGAATTTTGGTGAAGAGTTCATCATAAGAATTAATAACTTTTTGGCAACTAGGCCAATTTTTCTGCCAGGTTTCCAGATTTTGTTCGAAAAAGTCACCGCGAACCTGGAACGCAAAGAGCCACACGGATGGGTTTTAGTCAGTATAAGTCTGACACTCCCTTCCGCTCTGGGTGGAGCGGAAGGGAGTGTCAGACTCATTCTCTTCATTTCTATTCATTTTATGACAACCCATTCTAAAAAAAAAATTTTAGCAAAAGACAAATGATCTTAAAAAATATATTATGTAGGTAAGTAAACAAAACCCAGAACTTTAAAAACAGGCTCCTAGGAACTAAATGGGTGTTCTCAAATGGGTTCTAATTTTTTCCGTTATACGTATGTGTTTAACAGGTCTGGCAGAAGAAGTCTTAGTAGTAATTAGCAGAATTATTTATGTTCTGAAGTTTTAAAATAATTGAAGCATTTCTGAATGTTTTAACTATTTAACAGCCAACCCAACCCGATTCCTAATGGATATAACCTTTAATCGATACATCCAAACGCCCGGTATGTAAACAATCCGTTTCCTACCAAAATACTCACGGAGGCAGTTCTAAGATTCTATTATTAGACTCAGTGTGAAGACCAGCGGTTCATTGACTTTTCAACCGCAACCTTTTAGGATGAAATAACTCCACGAGTGGCTATATCCTATTATGTACTAACTACTGTACACTATATGGGTAGCCCATCTATTCTGTAATTATCTCGGTAAAAAGTTTATTAAAATTATTACAATTGTTATATTTTTTTTACAGAGTTCGATATATTTAAGGAGTACCGTGTTACCCGGTTAATGGGTTGTGGAGGTCTGGTAGGCAGCCGCTCCACGTAAAATACTGGTATTCAGCTGAATCCGGTTTGACTGGAAGCCGACCCCAATGTAGTTGGGAAAAGGCTAGGCAGGTGATGATATATTTGCGATGCCTAAAGGGTTTCGCACTGGCCTTATTGAGGTCATAAAGGGCCTTCAACATGTGAGATTTAAAATAATAAATAAAGTGGTTTTTCAGAATAGCACTGCAGTTTCCTTTGTTATCACATTTTTGACTAGGTAATACATATTAACCATGAAATGAGCTGGTCATATTAAAAAAAAAAAAAACTTTAAACAGAAAAAATTAAACCAAATTATATGAGTAATTTAAATATTGATTCAATTTCAATGTCAAAATCTTACTTCACTTTAACATAACGCTAAAACTCTAAAATTATCCAGAACAATATATCTTTATTTAGAAGAAATACTTGCACAGCTTGAAGCGAAAGTTAAGTCGAAGCGAAGCCGGGCTATTTATAAAGCTATTATCTAATTACGAGCGTTATGTTCGGCTAATGAATATAAGGGTATCTTATGCAGGCAAATAATAAACACCTTAGCTTTGCACGAACAATATTCGTTGAGAGTAAATTACTACATTCTATGCTACTAATATTATAAACTCTGCTTTAGCGCGCGACTTCGTACGCGCATATCCCGTTCCCGTAGGAATTTCGGAAAACCCTCTCTTAGTACTCCTCTACACTCCCCCAGGAACCTACATGCCAAATTTCAGCTTTCTACGACCAGCTGTTTCGGCTGTGAGTTGAGAAGAGTTTTATATATGTCACGTGTATGTCACCGGAAAATGGCAAACGCCGTAAGATTGTAAAAACTGGGATTTATTTTTAAATAATATACCGAGAAATTACAATCTAATGAAGATTTATTACAATCTTATGGAATATTGATCTGAAAAAACTGCATGTTAAATTGTTAATCACACCTCGGCCGAAAGATTTGGGATGAGGAACACCGATAAACCGTGACCTGTGTGGACATAAGATGTTTCTTTCTCCCGGGCGCAGTAGGTAGCGAACTACAGAAGAAGACGCCCCGGGCGTCGGGAGTCACAGGGCGATCCCCGGCCACCGCAGGCGCGGGCCTGCGGACGGCGAGCGTTGGGTGGCTCGCTGGTCATGCTTTTTTATTATTGTAATAACGATAAACTTACTTATATTTGTAATAACGATAAACTTATTAGAATAACTATGTTGGCTCTAGTTCATCACTTGTGGTTCCAGTCACAACCCTGTTGTTAGATTATACCATTGCACGTGTAAGTGGGCACACCATTTATGCCTGGAGGCTTAATTAGTTTGATTTACTTGTTAATGCTTGAGCTTGTTTGTTTTTGATGGCATAATGAAGTGTGCTAGCTAACAAGTCTCAATTAATTTCATAAAATTTGATTAACATATTAGACATATTATTTTTCTGTGTCATGTTTTGTAAACTTTGCATACTTTTGTATAAATTCAAGTTTTTATAACTTAACAGACAGTTGTGACATCAGCTCAAACACTAGGAAGTGGTGACGGGCGGGCGGGACTGTCTTTATGTAGAACATTGATGTTCAAAAAGTGCTGGCACTCGGCCTAATTTGATAAAATGACTTTTGACGATGATTTTTGTTCACCCAAAAAGTGCTCAACGCGCCTAAAGAAGTTTTCACTTCAAAAATGATTACAGCGCTGGTATACTAATGCTGCTATCAACGTGGCCAGCTATAAGGTCCAACCATCAGACAGGTGACTATGGGAGTGCTGATGATGGCTTCATTTATTGATCTAAATGATCTAATTTTACCTTCACCAAAAAATTGCATGTCAATATGTTATGATTGAATATGTTAAGCTACTATACTACCATTGTAAGAACTTTCATAACCATATTTATCTGCAAATGAATCTTTGACTTTCACTTTCGAAGACAAAGGCAGGCAAATAACCTCTATTATTTCCAAACACGGCCGCCCCTGGCCGTAGCATCGGCTCCTAGGTTAAGGTAGACTAAAATCGGCTACCTTATACTAAATTCGTCGGCTTGAGTGAAAGTGAACTGGCTGCTATTTATAAAACCTAGCAGAGTTATTTACAAACAATCGAGTCTGCTTTCAAAGTTTAAAGCTGCATTTTTAGTATTAAACTCATTTGTATCGGTCGGGTAAGCGGGCGTTGGGTGGCTCGCTGTCCGATCACCACCAGGCCCGGGTCGACGGCCCGTTGTGTTCCACGCGTGCCTCAAAGAGATGTCAGCATAGGAGACGGGGCGCGCTAGGGTCAGAGCCTGCCAGGGTTGTAGAATTTATTCGAAAGAGTCACTAAGGCCCTGGAACGCAAATGGCTTTAGAAGGAACACGGATGGGTTTAAGTCAGTAAGAGTCTGACACGCCCTTCCGCTCCACCCAGAGCGGAATAAGTCATTTGATGATTTCCCAAACTTAAAAAAAATATTAAAGGAGTTGGGTGATATTATTACAAATATATTTAATCGTCTTTCGCTGGATGCAAGTCCAGGACCGGTTAATGTGGCCAAGTTTGGTTGAGTTCTATGTCAAGCAGTGGACGCCTTTCAAAGGAAATGGTACTGGTGTCGGTTAGATATAAATATGTGACCGTCACAAAGAATAGTGGTCAATGAAATGACCTCGAATTTCAGAGAAATGCTATTTCTGAAACTGGGTCATTTAAAAATACTGTGAACTACTCACGCCTGATTTTATATAAAATTAATAGAATATAAAAAAAAAAAAGCAATATAAAAATGTGACAGAAAACGCATCCACCAATACTGTGTCGTGGTCGTGTCGAGGAATAAATGTGGAAAAATCCCACTACACTACATCAAGTTACTAATTACGCAATCCTACATGACGTATCACAATCCGATGTCAGACCCTGACCACGTAACTCAAACTGAAATAGGAGCACAGGCCGCACACCCGCCCGCGGTCTATTTCCGGACGTGACGTCACACCACACCCCCCGTGACGCAAGCCAGCTGAAACTTTTTAATTTTTTTTTTTTCAAACGCGTCTGGCTTTGGCGTGCGGTGATGCGGTCGTAAGGTTCCTACCAATATAACCTACATCGCTTGACGTTTCACTTGATAGTTTGCTACTTTGATAAGTTTTGATTAAATGTTTTCTGTTTTTTTGACGAAAGAAATATATAAGAAAGTTAAATGTTAATTATGTTTTTAGGTATTTTTCTTCTCTTGTATTGTCTATTGCCTCAAGGCTATAGACAAAGTGTTATACTATCAGTGAATGTGATTTTGAAAATTCCAAAATATAAGGTACTGGTTTTTGCCCGCGACTTCGAACCTATATCCCGTTTTTTCTCGTAGGAATTTCGTAAAATCCTCGCTTAGTGCTCCCTTACACTCCCCAAGGAACCTACATGCCAAATTTCAGCTTTCTACGACCAGTATTTACTGTCAGTCACTCATTCACTCAGTAACGCAAGAGTTTTAAATACTTATATTGATTTATCGTTGTCAACGCCACACAGGACATTCGCCTACGCCACATCCGCTGACAGAATGTCACTAGTCTAGCTTTGCTTACCCACGTTTGTGATAAAAAAGTTAGTTTATATTGCGAAGAGTGAACACACAAGAAGGCTCTCATAATGCACTCGAAAATATTAAAGTATTCACAAAGAATGTGAAAGCGACTGGTATCGTATAAATCTGACCCACAAACAAACGGGAATGTTTTCTTCTTTTCTGGTACAATTGCAGGTAGTTCTGATTAAAAGAACCGGTTGTCCATTCATTTGCAAGTACACAGCGTCTTTTATTTATGGATGGGTGGTCTCTGGCTTCATGAAATGAACTCTCTAGTTATTAGTATGATTAGAAGTAGTGCTGCTGGCATAACGACTGCGAAATTCAACTGTATTTTCCATCTTAATTAAAAAGAAAACAAAAACACAGCTTTGTGTCTTCGTTTTCGGGTATTGAGTAATTCTCTTATCTTTGTACGTATGTAAATATTAAATATTAAATATATTTGGGGGTAAAATCTTTATTTCAATCCATAATGGTAAATATTAATAAAGAGGAACAATTATGGACCCAATTGATCAAAACAATTTTAAAATTACCTAGTTAAACACCATGAAAATCCTGAGTAATACAATAGAGAGGTCAAATTGAATATTTGTAAAGGGTATTTGTTTCCAAAAAAATCCCGGTTTTTGCGAGCCAAGCCACGGGAGTGAAATCGCGGGAAAAAGGTAAATATCTATAACTACCACCGAAAATACTCCTTATACATTATATCAATATACATATAAGGAATAATGCATCATTATTTCATCGTAAATTATGTGGCTGATAAAAGCAAGATAACTAAGTTTAATGCATATCTGTTACTTGACAAAGTGAGTCCATATTTAAGTGTAGTCATCCTGACCGATTTCGGCCATAGCGGCCAATTTCAACTGAGACTAGCCATCGGCGCGGGACATATTATAGTGCACAAGTGTGTGCGCAAACACAGGTGCACTCCCTCTTCCATCACTCTCATTTTCAGATGGGACGGTAACTCGACACGACCGGAAAGAGATCTGTCGCAGAACCAACGGCTTAACGTGCTTTCCCTCGGAAAGCGGAGGTGTCTCACCACCAACTTACAAACCCCGGGCTGTCACTGAGAAATTCCTATTGGAAAAGCCCAATGACACTTTTTGCCCGACCTGGGAATCGAACCCAGGACGAACGCTCGGTGGTCGCACTTGCGACCGCGAGACCAACGGAGCAGTTAAAGATACAAACGTTATAAATCACCACCCACTAACAAAAACTCTCAAATGTTCCAGGTAAGTAAGACTAAGTAATCGTGCAATTCCTTCAAAGGTCGGCCATTACTCGGAAGAAAAGGCAATTTATTTCCCACACATACATAAGTCCATATGAACATCTATAGTCGAAATAACCCATTAGGGTATACAAAAATAACCGTTTTACTTTAGTCAGGGCGGGGCTATGGCGGAAAGCACTCAGGCATTCGTTCTTGAGCCTATTCTAGATGCCTTACTGTCTATTGCATTTGTGAGAAACTACTCTTAGTTGCTAATGAAGCCCTAGTGCATTGGTTGAGCGCGGGGTAAAGATAATAGTTAGTTTTAAGGGTTCCGTACCTCAAAAGGTAAAAGTTTTGGGTCGAAAAGCTATATGGCAGTTCCAGTTTATCACGAAATTTGGCAAAAAGCAAGGTTGAAGTTGAAATTAAAGTATCATACATACACAGTTGACGCCTGCCACCAATAAAAATTATACCAATTTTATTATGGCGTTATAATGGGTAGGTACGGAACCCTCGGCGCACGAGTTCGACTCGCATTTGACCGGTTTTTTTTTTAGGTTTGGATGGAATTCAAAAAATGGTACCTATGTGTATGATGGTACCTATGTGATGGTAACTAAAGGTTTTTTTAAATGTATGTGTGTTTTGCGTTATCCAATAATAAGGGCAAGATATCTTTATTACCTACAGTAATTTGTAATAAATCGCCAGTATTATTTATTTATGTACAAACAATATACTTAAAAAAAAAATTAAGAAAAGAGCAAAAAGGTACTACTTATTTCAATAGAAATTTCTTCGATGCGATACAAGAGTGTATATAAGCTATGCAGAAGAGATTTATCTATGGTTTTTATTTATGTATGGGAAATCATCAAATGCGTTCACCATTAACCCACTCATAAACAAAGTTCAAAAGTATCGTGTGCCTTTGATGATACCTGTAATCATCAAGCCTAAACTCAGTGATGCTGTATTACCGGCACAAACAAGAATACATGTAATGGGATTTTAAAAAGAACTCTACTATTTGTAACACAGACAACCAGAGGAACACCCAATCTGGCAATATTGCTACAATCAAAGTCAAAGTCAAAGTCAAAATCAAAATTATTTCAAATAAACCATTATCAGGTACTTTTGAATTGTCAAAGTCAGTCCGTTAAAAACATGAAGCTATTTGCACGTTCGAAAGCGTAGATCTCTATGGAGAAGAACGTGCAAGAAACTCCACGGACACTCTTTTAAATCATTTCATGTTTACAAAAATCCTGGTTACATTAATCTTGTTGCTTCTATATATGAGAAGAACAATGTAAAGAAAGAAAAAAACAATGTATAGTATCAAATATTAAAATGAGGCAGTGGCAACTAAGGGATGACCAGTCTCCACTGACGGCGCCCGTTCACGAACATGACTAGTGCTTCAGCACCATTCAGCTCAACCATTTTGAAGGGAACGGAATGATCCGATACACGCGCCACCATCAGCAAGACATTGGATTGAGCATGACACACCCTCAACTGCCTCTGCTAATCCACTATCAACTATGAAGCTCGAATGATAATTATCATCCGAGCTCATAGTTGAAAGTGTATTATCACTGCGAAAACCAGAAACACCTTGGAAGATGAAACTCAATAACCTACCCCACCAATATAAGGGTCAAAACAACACACAAGGGTAATTTAACCCCCACACAAACATACCCAATCTAAAATAGCAATTACCTTAACAGAACAAAGTTGACAAAACAGATCTATAATTGTTTTCGGCCTGCAGTTTATGAAGTCAAATGTTAATTATAATTAACAGTATTTAGGCTAATCCCTTGATAGGGATAGCCATTGAGCAGCACATGGGCCCCTCGAGGAGCGTTATCCCTATATAACAAATTAACTAAACATAAAAGCTTACATAAAAGATCGCTTTACATCGCAAATGGTATAGTTAGAGGCCGGAGATAGCCGATGATTGCCGATGTTTAAATTAACGGCTATTTAGAGTTTTGTTTTGGTTTTTACGTGAAAATTAACTTTTTTATATTATAATTATAGGTTATGGTTAAAATTGACACGTGTTTTTTTAATTACTTAACCTTAATTTGTGACCTACTGAAGTCCTAACTAAATTGCTTGCAAACTATCAAACTTATAAGCTCGCTTTACTTCGCAAATGGTACCTATAGTTCGTATAGTTAGGGGCTGGAGATAACCGATTTGTGCCGATAATTGCCGATGTTTAAATTAACGGCTCTTTTGGGTTGCCATAATATTTTTATTTACGTTTTTAGGTGAAAATTGACAAATAATGAGTTACAGTTAAAAGGAACATGTTTTTATGTCTTAAAAATCTGTAAATGATAAATGATATTTATTTGTAAGTAGGTTAAACATAACACTTTTATGCGTCAATCTTTTTTGGTCATTTTTAAACTACCGAGGCCGGTGTTTCCTAGCTGACTTAAGTTCATACTTAAATCAATGTTGCCGGCCCATTATCAAAATATATTTGTGCCTAAAGGAAATGTAAGCGAGTTTGCTTTCAAGTGTGCCCGAAGTGAGGCATAACTGAATGGTCAGCGAAGAATAGGTTTTCCGCTTGGCAAGAAATCGGCATAGATTTGCCGCTCTACCGGCCTGGATTCGATCTCCATAATACTGGAGAAAATGGTTCTAGGTATGCAGGATAAAGGTTAACGTGGACTTAGCACGAGTTATTTGTCGTACTCGACCATGTTAACGTAAACGTCAATTGGTACTAAAAGTAAATAAGTGCTGTCTGGTTTGGTAGGGCCTTATGCTTTCCATATGATTTGACATGAGTAAACGTTAACGTTAACGTGTTATAAAACATGTATTTGCCCCTTTGTTTTATTATTGTGGTCGCGTGTCACTCATACCTATACTCATATTTTACTGAAAAAATCTAAGTAGTCCGTCAGATAGATTTCTGAAAAATATTGGACACGTATTGTTTCTTTTTTCACGTAAATAAAAAATGAAGACAGAAAACACGCGTGAGGTCACTATGATAGTGGTACAATTTTTTAAAGTGACGTCCCGAATCTATTTGACGGACTAATTAGATTTGTTCAGTAAAATACCCAATTATAGTGGACTATAGACTGAAAAGGGAGAAAAATGGGATGAGTACTGTATATATACTATACTACACTACACTGTACTTTACTTTCTTAGGTAGTAAAAATATTTTCTGAAAACTGTATCATCACTATCTGATCACGTTTGCAGGTCAAACTTGGCCAGAGATCCCACAAGATAGACAGGTGTCGAAGGAAAAGGGTCCTTTCAGGACACCGATTAGGCCAGCAAAGAAAACTACATCAAATTTTAATGTTATACAGAACAATGTATTGTAAAATTTGAATAGCACCACGAATTATTCGGAAAAATACAGTTTGACATCAGTTGACATAAATATCACAGACCTCAATCAAAACATTTCCACATATCACATTGAACCCGATAAATCAGCTCATTTCATCTCCGGCACATCAGAATAAATAGCTTACGCATTAAAAATAAAATATTAAACAAATGATTGCAAATTATCGGGCTATTTCGTCAGTACTGGCACATTATCGGGCTATAAATCAGATGCTGGTCTGTGGGGTGGGAGTGACGATTTTTACAACTCTCTCACGTTATAGTGCGGTGTCGGGGATATGTTTTATGGGGCCGATACTGAGTGTCAATGTGTCGGGTATTTGCATACCTTAGGCAGGGTACGAGAATAAAAACAGAATCGAAAAAAAAATACTTTAATGTTTCAGAGTCGATTTTCAAAGTTAAGCAACACTTTCCAAGGTCGGATCGTGGATGAATGACCATCCATTTCCGTACTGAGTCCCCTCCGTGCCTCAGAAAACACGTTCTGTTGATTTACTAAGCAAAAAGTATATATATATCTGTTCTAGTTCAAAAATATAATAATGTTTTACAACCGCTTCTCCGAGAATGCCATCCTTTATTTTATATCTTAGGTACCGACCTTGTCTGTGTCTCTCTGCCCGTTACGTTTGAAGTTGCTAAGTCGGACATATAGGCTTTGTTTTTAAATTAACATAACAATATTCTTTTGTCATAAAGGGGGAATAAAAAAACAACAATATAAACAAACTGTTGTTTATAGAAATAATTCGATTCTATTATCACCCATTTCCAAATATGTGTAACCGTTATTTCTGGCTGTTATCTGTTGAACTTTCACAGTCGTTACGAAAGTCAGAAAAAATAACCTAAGTACATCAACCTTGCCACCCTTCCTTGCCTTGCCTTCCTTTTTTTTGTTTTACTTTCAAGTTTTTTTTGTGTTGTGGTAAATTTCACTAAGAAACAAGTTGAAGGAATATGATCATCACTTAGCATCACGCCCAAAGGATTCTGCAGAACAGGGGTGTACCCGTTGTACTCCCACATTTCGCCATTCACTTAAATCACATGTTACATGGTGCGAGTCTATAGCGAAGCATCATAACTACACATTCAAATTGCTATAAACATCACAGTTGCCCCTGACATGGCGCATACAAACTTCAACCCCCAGTTTGACCCACTGAGGGGTGCAGTATCTTAATTACCTACTGGGCAATCATTCAGGTTATCAGTCAGCTGTTCGTAAAAACCGTTACATAAATTGATTTTGAGTAAAATTTAGAGTTCAGTGTTATATCCAACTTAACAGGCACACGTGTTGCTAGGAAGCTTTTTGCACCACTTCTTCCACGTAGCTAAAATACTAAGTGGTGACGGGCGGGTGATACAAGGTTTAACAGAAACACAAAACCTGAAAACGGGTCATTGTGCTCATCATTATGAACAACTTTTGTTTTTGACGTATACCTCGTTTCGCACATAATATTTATTTAAATTAGAAAATGTATTTGATTAATTGAGTTTCTCGCATAAAATTAAACCAAAATACTATGGGGTTGTAGTTATTTTATACAAAATTCACTTACATTAATAATACTGTAACGTTACTATACGTCAAAATATTCGGCCCTCCGAACAGCATTTTTTTTTAAGTTGTTCATAATTATGACTACAATGACCCCTTTCAAGACATTGCGTTGGTCTAAGATAAGATTAATTTGATATGTCAAAAACACGTGTAGGTTTAAAATCAGTTCGAACGATTACAAACAAGAAAACAAGTTTCAACATGTTTAGCCTAGAAAGGCGTACAAATTCAATAATAATAAAATTCAAAATACAAAAATCAAAGTCACGTTAAATTAATAAAAATAATAATAAAAATGTCAAAATTACGTAATTTAAATATTCGTCAACAGTATTATAGCATTTATTTATTAAGCGTTTCTTCATGCTTTTAATAAGTTTATTAATATTCAAATCTTTGTATGTTCTGTTACTTACTGTATATGAAAATACATATCAATTGAAATCATATCGGTATCGGTGCTTGCCCTGATTTGAAACCGCTACCTCGCAAATGAGAGCCGATACCTTGACCACTGGGCACACGAAACATAAACAATGTTTGTTACGTCAGGTGAGTCACCAAGGCGAGCGAAACTTTGATTAACTCAAAATGACTTTGTCGAATAAAACGTAGATTGATTTGACTTTAAATTGGAAATTTACTGTATCAGTTCAATGATCTTTGACCTTATAACTCAGAAAATATGGCTGACAAAGTAACACTGCTCCAAAAATGGGTAAGTAATAGATGATATAACAACAAAACCTCTAATATTAGCAACATATAACAACGGAAGCTATAATTTTATTTAATATAACGATTAGTTAATATAATAAACGATTGATATAATTTTAAAATAACTATTTTTATAAGCATAACATTCATTAAATATAAAATCGTTTGACATACCACTCAAAAGATATAAAAACATAACTAGTAACTGATTACCACCTGCACTAAGATAGTTTAAAAAAAAATAACCACTAAGGCTAAGGCGCGAGCGAAGCGGAGCGGAGCTCCCGCCTAACCTATCCGAGTCGGGGTACTCTGAGTCGGGGTGTTAACCATAATGACGTTTTTTTATAAATATTAAACGTTAGACCAAATGATTTTCGATTACATAAACGTTATATCAAACAACGTTATACTTAATACATTTTAGAAGAAATAAATGTTATATGTAAAGAAATTATATCAACAGTTCGTATTTCTCACGTTGATTATATCTTATGAACGATAATAAAATGAAATTAGACCAAATGAGTGTATACGTTATGAAACGCACCCTCCAAAAATCGATAGAACCTACATATACATATGTATGAACTTTGTAAACAAAGGCGCATAAAAACCTTATATTTTGACAGTCAACCAACATCACACAATTTCACGAGAAATTATATTTCATACGTATTCGTTTTGTCAAAAACTGAATTCGTTTTAGTTTCAATTCACCATATAAAAGTGATGAATAAATAAAATCCTGCCTCGATAGCTGTCTCGCTATATATGATGGCAATATAAAAAATTGCAATTTGGCGTTTTGTCTCTCAAAATAACTTTATTCATATTTCTCTAAACGATTTTATAAGACTTTTTTCTGCCTCTGGAGTATATTTTATAACCCACAGTAATAAATCTTCAATGTATGACAACTCTAAATCTCGAGGGAGTACTAATAACATTTATTTGTATAGAACTAGCTCTTGCCAGTGGATTTGTCCGAGAGAATATCCAACGTACTACCGGGAAAAAAAGTATCATAAATCATAATCCAGCGGGATGATTGGATAGCACACAATCAATGACAACACTATTCATTTTGACAACTCAACAATATTCATTCCCTGATTCACATTATCAAGTAGACATTTTTTTCTGAAATCTAAAGTATTTGTATTTTATTTCCAATTGTTTTGGAATTTGCTACAAAGAGTTCAAGTTTATGGTCTGCCTGTGTGCCAAGTTTCGTCCAAATTCGAACAGCAGTTGAGGCGTGGTTGATTGACACACATCCAAACGTACAGAATCTCACATTTATAATATGAGTAGAAGCCCGGTAGCTAATATTCCGTAGCCTGTCGTAGCGGCAATAACACGCAGCGTGCTACGAAGCTTTGAAGAAATACTTCAAGCGTAATGTCAAAATGATACGTTTAATAATTCCTCATTTCTTCCTACACACTACTTTTTGCGTTTGCATCCCCATTTTATATAAAGAGCTATTTGATATTTTGCTGTGTAATATATTACTTTTACAGTTATTAAGAGGGACATATTAGATTGTGAGCGACTCGGCCACCAATGCTTCTGAAAAATAAACTAACTTGGTGAAAGTTTTTCTATTTATGTATGTTATTTAACAAGAGCAATTTCCATAGTTTAAGGGAACGTTTGAAGTCGCATCTACGTCACCATCTGTCAAAACACTTTAATTATCTAAAATTTTCATAAGGATTTTATTATTTATTAAGGGCCGGTTTTACGACCTCCGAAAAGCCTCTATTCACCGATACAATTCAAAAATGGAACATAATTTGTATGGAATTATCTGTCAAGTAAATTAACGGGAACTTTATTGTAGGTGGTGAAACAGAGGGCCTGTTTCACCATAATTGTCGCTAAGATGATAACATGAATTTATTTTTTTTTCAACTAGGTTAGCAGGCTCGAACGCGAGTGCAGCTGTCTTTAATAGGAACTCATGTTAACAGCCATTCCTTAAGTTCTTCGTCGCCCACGAATAAAAAGTTGCAAGTCCAAATTCACTCACTCATCAATATACATATATCAAACTCTTCCGTTATTGACTGACTGAATGACTGACAAACAACGCACAGCCAGTGAAATTTGGCATGTAGGTTCCTTGGGGAGTGTAGGAGAGCACCTAGAGAGGATTTTCTGAAATTCTTACGGGAACGGGAAAAAACGGGATATGCACGTACGAAGTCGCGGGTGAAAGCTAGTGATGTGTGTCTTAATAAGATATGGATACATTGGAAACTATTGAATTTGGATGGGGTTTATTGCATACAAAACGTTTTTTTCATATTATATCGAGAAAACATTATCTTATAAAGATTTATTGCAGTCTTACGGAGTCTACAATTTTCCGATAACATAGATATCACATGAAGCCAATTCTGGAATGTAAAACGCTTTCAATTTTCAATTCGTAATATCATCTCAATGACCATCAATGTCAAATACTTGTACAAATGTCGGGAATGCCAACGTTCGTTAAAATATGAGAATTGTCCTTCAACCAACTGTGTACGCACGATTCTATAGCCTCTGAATTGATTGGTTACCTCCTTTTCCGAAACTGGATACTGAATAAATGCGTGGGTGTAATTTATACCTTACCCATTAAACAACTCAATAATCGGATTTAAATATATACACAAATAAAATATAAGTAACGGAAGAGTTTAATATATATTGACGTGGACGTCGTGGACATTATGATATGTCCACGTCAATATATATTAAATTGGCCATTTCATGAGGTGGCCGAATATCATGAAATCGTCTAAGAAAAATGTACAATATCGTTTAAACGTCAACGTTTAATGATACTTCAATCCACACTTGGCCATATCATGAAATACCTGGGCACATCATGAAATAAAAACTTAAAACGTAACTTAGGCGGTCGGCCCGGTCGACGGAGCCCCGCTTCGCGAGGCTCCTAATTCCAGGTGGTTTACAAAACTTTGACCTGTCCGATTCGAGTTGCCCCAAGTTCCGAGTTGGATTCGCTCGCTTCGCTCGCTCTTGCACCCATAGTACTGGCCACCCAAAATTTAACTATTTTACGATATGATCAATAATGTTTCACTATATCATGAAGTAGCCGTGTGTAGTTGTTGTTATCATTAAACGCTGAGTTATCATTGATCTGGCCAGACCATATCATGATGTGGGCAGTGGATATTTTCCATTTCATGAAATAGAACCATTTCCTGAAATGGTCGGCCATTTTATTTTATTTTACTGGTTTGTTAGTCTTGTGCGAGTCCCAAATAAACGTTTTTCTTTCTTTCTTTCTTTCTTTTCACATCATGAAGTAATCTGGCCAGGACATAGATACGATAGTCACGAGCCTCGACAAACACCTTAGTAGGCTCTCGTTAGGCAGCTGAATCTTTCTTGTTTTATTTTGGATTTAAGTTATGCTGGGAGCCTTAGGCGGGTTTTTCAGGCCGTTTTTGGTACCATAGACAAGAGAAACACAATAATGGAAATCCCTAAATCATCTGCCGAGATTATTCAGTCAAAAATGGCGGTACCAACTTGATACCTATCGACAGGATTGGTCCACACTTGCCCAAAGCATGCAAGCAAGCGAGGGGCATGTAAGGAAAAAAGGGAGGCCTTCGCCCTCCAGTAGGACAGAACAATCTGAAAATCCTAATGATGATGATGATGGTTATGATGATGTATACTCATGTTTTACAATAAAAATATATTCTATTCTATTCTATTCTATAAATTGATAAACTAAAAATAAATATAAATAATAATAAATTGCGAAAGTGAATTTTTTATTTGTTACGTCTTATGATTTAGAGTTATTTTAAATGGGACCCTGGAAAAAGTTATACGGCCATTTTTATTTTTTTAATGGATTCGGATTTCAAACCAAACCATGTTTACAGCCAACAAAATTGAGTAAATCCCCTTTTGACTGAGTTTCATTGGCAGTAGAAGCCATCATTAACATTTCAAAGAATAAAATATCAATAATTGAGAGAAACCTTACCCTTGTCAAAAATTGAAGCGACTCATAGATTGCCATGACTCATATTAATTATTAATATTGAATATTAAGTTGCTTCGCTTCTATCGTAAGCTGCGTTTTTGTTGATCTCGTATTATTAATACGATTTTCGGGCACACAATCATCACTGTGTGTGAGTTGTCCCAAGATATATTATATTATATATATTTATCATATCACCACTTCTAAAAACGGTGGTAAGCGAAAACCATCGTGAGAAAAGCAATATAGTAGGTTACTCCTAGAACCAAAAACTAAAAGTGTTTCTTGTTTTATTACGGAACCCTAAAAATTATAAGATGCTAGCTGCCGCCCGCGTAGAATTAGCAATAATGTATAGCCTATGTGCTTTCCAGATGTATAAGCTAAAATGTACAGTTTCATGAATATACGTTCATTAGTTGTCCTCACAAACTTTCATGTTTATAATCTTAACTAGCTGCAGCCCGCGTGAATGTAAAAAATTATCCCAAGGGAACATACTCCCGGGATAAAACTATCCTATGTCCTTTTCCGGGACTCAAACAATCTCTATACCAAATTTCATCTAAATCGGTCCAGCGGTTTCGCGTGTAGAAGTAACAGACATACACACACACTCACAAACTTTCGCCTTTATAATATTAGGTAGTGTGATATATACATATATACATTAATATATACATTGTTTTCCGTTACTGACTGACTGGGTGACTAACAGAGAACGCACAGCCGAAACGAAAGGTCGTAGAAAGCTGATATTTGGCAGGTTCCTTGGGGAGTGTAGGGGAGCACTAAGAGAGGATTCTCCGAAATTCCAACGGGAACGGAAAGCTAGTAGTAAATAAATACAAGGATCTAACAATCCACAGTGGTCCCGCGTGCTTGATTCCAGCCCACTCCCCCTCGCCCTCACAATGGAGGCCTGTGTCCCAGCAGAGGGAACATTACAGCCTGATTATGCTATGATATAACTTATGAGCCTGTACTTCAACTGCATCCAGTTAGTCCAATCATTTTCCGCCTAGCCTGTTCCTTTTTTTAGCTGTTTAGCTATGGCTGTCCGTATATGCAATAAATTACCATGTACACTTGAATGACTAAATAACAGACTGTTAAATGGCTAAATGATAATATTTTTTATAGCATTAAGGAATACTTTGAACAAAAGTTGTGTTAATCATTTTGCATGCTTTATTCTAAAGCAAAACATGTATGATCTTATCTTTAACTCATGTTTTATTAAAATAAATAAATAAACGATATTGAGGTCGGAAATCAGTCTAAGCGGGTGCATGGAGCGACTGTTCATCTAACTCCACAACCCGTTAACTGGGTAACACGATGCTCAACGTTTTGAAGTTTGTGTATTTTTCGGGCTTCTGGCTTCCAAATGATGACGTTGCCTATAGTCGAATGCTGGGGGGTATAAACAGCTTTTTCTAGTTAACCACTTACTCTAGTTTCTTGCATAGTAACTATTATGTGTTTTCTTTTGAACATTTATACAAAATAGCATGCCATTATTCGCTCTATGATCTTTATATCACATATATTCACATCGAAATAATCTCATGACCAGTTTTCATATGGAGCTTTATAACCAATTTACGTTAAAATACGTAGTTCTGATGATTTAGGGTAAACCAATTGGACACGTGTTTGTAAAATATGGATGTAAATAATTTATTTTACAAACTGATATCTACGAGAGTATAAGGTAGGCAACGATTTCATAAAATAGAGAACGTATCATTTTGTACGCAGACTGTCACAGACACGTGATTATGAGAAAATATTTTTCATATTTTCCTGTCTGTGTAGGCAAAAATACAAGTTTTATAGCCGATAACTTTCATTAGCTACGACTGCTACGAGCTGCTACGAGTGACATAAAACTCGTCTACGGTGCTACGATGCGGTGCTACGATGCGCTACAAAGTGCTACAAAAGGCTACGAAGGGCTACACGTATTTATCCCCTACGTAATTCGTCGTATCTATAAATGTAAATGAAGATATCGGGCTCCCCACGGCTCCGGCGCTCCTACGCTCCTAGCTGCCGCCAAACTTTACCAATATCGTCTTTAATTCAAGATGCTATCTCAAAATTAATTAGAAACTGTTTGCTTTATATTCCAGAGCACACACCTTGCCCTACACTTTCATATCGTACCTCTCTACGATATTGGATTCCTTCGCGCGTAATCACTACCCACCGTCCTAACCTAACATTTCTAACTGCGGCCGTATTATATACGTATATCCTAGCTGAGGGCGACGAAACCCAGCTCGAATTGAGGACGTGTGTACACCGTACCTAAACGTCACGCGCATTCACCCATAAATATTCACGAATCGGATCGCAGCGTGTAAGCGATCTGTGATCCCGAAGCCTCGGCAGCGTGCGCTGGGGCCGCCGGTGCTGCTGGTGCTGCAGCCGGCAGGCTGTGCCGGGCTGCAGGCTCGCTGGACCGCTCGAGTGCTCGCGGATACTGACCGAAAGCTCAGGCGGCAGCGCCGCGCGTGGCGGCGCGGGGAAGGGGCCGCGTCCACAGCACAACACTTCACTCAGTCGGCAGCGCGTCGAGCCCGCCCGCGCGTGCACGCGTCGCGCAACATGGCCGTGCCCGAGCCAGCGTGCAGCTATCGACC
>NDFZ01005129.1:45896-82931 GCA_002192655.3 Mamestra configurata
CTTGAGCCGTGCGCGCGCACCGGCCCGCCGCCCGAGCTCGCACACCCCCGCCCCAGGCCACCGCCGAGCGGCCGAGCCTTCCCCGGCAACTTTATACGCTTCTTGGAAAATCCCGCGTTAGAACTCGCTTTTAACTGATTCCGTCGGCATAAAGCAAACAACTCTGTGGTTCGTACCAAACCACCTTCGCCTGCTAGCGAACTTTCAGAGTTACCCTCATTCTATAAACCTTCTCTAGAGCGGCAGGCTCTACTTTTTCCAAACGCCAAAATACGTCCTATAGGAATACGAAAAGCCCATCGGAATAATCCAATACGTCTCCGGTGAAACCTGAAACGATAATTACATACGTCACCCGACGCACACCCCCTTGCGCCCCAGTGGCGTGTCCCCTTGCTCCACAACAAGTCCGCGAGGCGTCGCTCTCGTGTTTATTTTCGGCTGCGGCCGCTGTGCCGAGAGCGCCGCGTGCCTGCCCGTTGCCATGACAACGCGCCCCAGACGCTGCCGTAGCCTCCCGAAGTGCGGCGGAACGACACGAGCGCAGAGCTGAAGTATCAAGTAACTGGCGTACGAATAGAGCTGGATTTTTGAATATGGACCGACGTGAATTTACTGAGACTTTAGTGTAATCCATCAGCGGACGGTTGCGGAGTCTGAACCTAGAATAATAAATAAAGCGTTCTGCTGAGGGATGAAGGCTAAGCCGAGGATGTCATTGAGCGCATTACCGCGAACTTTGTCCTGACAGCTTCAATACACTTTCGCGCTCGTCGCACGTACGGCTTGAACATTACTTTTTCAGCATTTAATGAACACGTATTGTCTGAAAGTTGAACCCAAATCGTATTTCGTAGGTATCAAAGAGTATTAAACTAGATATTTTTGGTCTCCACAATATTATTTTATAATTTCGGAATAGGTCGAGAACTTAGAAAAAGTAATTTATTTTTTGTCGCGTGACAACAGGTCACTCACCCCTTGCACGTTTCAGAACCACGTGCACTTGTCCCGGGGTTATCAAAGTCGGTTCAAAATACATAGATATAGATAGATATCTCTGTAACAAACGACACAATCTGACTCAGTCAGATAATGTATTTTATTACCTACATCATTACATCGTCCTCACCGGATAAGAAACTTGCTTATATTTCATATTTCATTTATTCATCAAATATAAGCTAACAGTTTACACCAAATCGCTTATATCTGTGCTAATTCTACAAAATTACATTAAACATTTAAAACCTACAACGCCTCTCCAAAGCTAAGCCTCCAAACACTGCCTAAGATAAAATAACATAAGATTATGATGATCTTCTATACACCTGCTTAAATTTTACATCAATTACCTATCTATATTTACAATACCTACCTAGGCATTGTGAATAATTCACTAGAGAATATTAAAAAATTACATAAAAAATAAAGCTGGAGGGTCTACCTAATGGAGTCTTTTCTGGTGCCAATTAATAACTAGAATAATTTAGGAAAACACCAAAATTGTAGCAGGCTAGGGTAATTTAGGAACACTCAAAACATTCTCAAGACAAACTCATGAGCTGAACATAATCATTTCAAAATACCTGCCATCTCTCGATTTCTTATCAAGTTTCTTAGTATTGCACCGCGGCGCCAGTATGTACCTATGTGTAAATTCGTAACGCCATCTTTATATTCTCAAGGAGATTGAGAGACCTTGGTATCATTGGATTGAAATAGTGACATATTCCTCACGATTCAAATAGGTACTTGTTGCTTTCTATCACGCTTATCAAATAAAATAAAATAAAAATAATCAAATAATAAATAATCATTTGAATTATAATTTAACCCAGCTTGGTGAACTTCTTTTTGATTCTTCGTAAACAAATTTCCGAACGAAATCAATAGTGTTACTGTCAAAAAGTGTGCAGCTTTTGTCTAATCTGTGGGCAGTGGTTTTAGGTTATGTAGGGAATGTTTTGTTAGAAAAATTAGGTGATTTTAATAACTTTAAAGAATAAATAGAAACGATAACACTGCAATTATGGCTCTCATACGAGCAGGCTTGCAAAGACTCGCTAATGTTTTCAATGGAGGACAAGGTATGACTTCAAACAAATTCATAACTAGAATACAAACTTAATTTTAATGTTATTTGTGTTATATAAACGGTTTTTACGTTTCAGCGGGTGTCCTAACAAGATTTATGACCCATCTAGCTCCTATTGAGTCCAAATCTGTCCCAGAAACAACAAAAGAAGTTATAGCAGAATGCAATAACCTTATCGAGAAAAACGCCTCACGAAACTTTGCTGTTGTCCATCTATTGGGTAAACAATGGCGCGTAACGGATGGGGACCTTCTCGTCATTGAAGGATTCTGGCCTCCCACCATTGGGGACAAGATTAAACTCGACAAAGTTCTACTCGCTGGCACCAAAGACTTTTCTCTAATTGGCCGCCCTCTGGTACAGCCCGGACTAGTGAATGTACTTGCAACAGTAATTTCTAAGGGCCTATCACACACCAGAACGCATTTCAAAAAGAAGAGGAGGAAGCAGTTCATGAGAATCAACTTCCAAAGGGCACCACAAACTATTTTGAGGATAAACTCTGTTGAGATTGCCAGTAAAATCAATGAAGCTCCTAAGAATGTGTTCTAGTTGTATATTTTAAGTAGATAATAAATGTTAGTATAAATTATTATGGGCTTTCATTCAAAGAAAAAAAAAAAGAACAAGTTTAACATATGCCATATTTAAACACATTTTTAAGTCTTAAATTTTATTTACATGCAGATGTCCAGGTAAATAATGATTCATTCTTATGCACTGAGATTTATTACATTATAAAATTATTAACTACTTAAATTAACATTATCACAATACTCTTGAAATGTACCTTTATGTTCTTCTTTCAGAAATCTTTTCATGCCTTTGAATAAATATAACATTTTACTATTTTCAAATAAATTAGATAAAATCTTTAGAAAGGCTTCATATTCACCACTTTTCTTGTAAGCTGATATGGATAGTTGGAACTCCTTATATTGATCAGCTTGTAAAAGCACTTTTATTTCTTTCACAAAATCTATTAATGATGCAGGAGGTACTCTTTCAACTGTTCTTGACTGATCTTCAGCTGATTTCTCACCATTCAAGTTCTCTTCGAAACCAAAAGGTTTTATCTTCAACTTTTTCTTTTTGACTATATTACTTGTTAAAGTGACTTCTGCAGCTCTCTTATGGATGGTTACCAATGACTGTGATGAAGACTGCTGAGTGTCATCCTGATCTATAGCACTAAAGAGATCCTTTGTAGTATTTGGCTTGAATTCATTGACATAAGCAGAAGCTTTGGCATTCTTGTAGAAATCCATTGAAAAATCTGCATAGACCTCATTTGAGCTAGGATACTGACTAACAGACTTCTTATTAGAAGATTTTGATATAACTCTTGTGTTGGAAACTGGAAATGCTACACCACTAACATGGATTGGTCCAGAATCTCTGTCTTGACCTCCGGGCTCATTTGGAAGCAGTGGTTTCAGCCTGGGAGGAGGTAATGTTGATTCAGCATTTTTGAAAAACCTGCATATTTCACTCACTGTCTCCCCAAATTTATTAGAAACATTAATATGGTCCCTCAACCATGCAGATAACTGGTTCTTCAATTTGGGACTGTTGAATCTAGTATCACAAAGTAATATTGCTCCGTAATCATTTTGATGTCTTATGACTCTGCCAATAGCTTGATTCACAGCTCTTGTTGCTTCTAAAGAGTACCATTCATCTCCTGATAAGAATTGTTTATCCTTAGTCCGCAGCTCTTCCAAATACTTTTTCTTCAGAATAATTCTTGGGTCCTTTAGTGGTGGAAATGGTAATCCAGTTATAATTACTGCTCTGCCATTCATGTCAGCAAAGTCCAGACCTTCAGATACTTTTCCTCTGCACACAGCCATAAAGCAGGCTCCTCTTGTACTAGGATCACTTATTTTACTATAATAGTCACTTATGATCGTATTAAAAGTGTCCTTGCGCTGAGGCTCTACAAATATTGGCTTTATATTATTTATGCTTGACCAGATGCCATCATTTTGCCATGCTTCTTGACACTTGGCCATGATAGGGTATGATGGGAAAAATACTAACAGGCCATCTGGAACTACACGGCAGAAGCTAAGTATTGTTCTACCCAACGATGAAAGATATTTAGGGTTGTCTCTGTTCTGATAATTGGAATTTAACATCACACCATCAGGACCCTGACTCATTATTTTCACACATATTTGGTTGGACTTCACTATGTGAGGGTTTTCTAACTGGACTCCTATTGGAATGCCCAGTTCTGATGTTAAGGGTTTTAGAGGGGCTAGGGTGCCACTAGTTAATATGATACTCCTAACATTCTGTTCCATTAGTTGCTTCATTCCAAAACCTGGGCTGAAGCACCAATAGCTTAGTACTCTTTCAGCACTTTTAGTGGTGGCAGTTTTTAGAGCTCCCCAACTATCGGTCTTTTTATTATTCTTCTTATCTTCTATTTGAATATGAACTTTGTAGCACATTTTAATTCTCTCTTTATAAGCGTGTGTTGTTCCGCTGAACACCACATTCAGTAAATCTACTATCTTCTGCAAACCAACACCTTTGCGCTGAAAAGGTGAAGCACTGGCTGTTGACAAGTATTGTATGAGATTCTCAATCATAGCAATGACTGCCATTTGATTATGATCTCTGATCTCAGCTTTTGATAGTAACTCAAAGATGTAACCACCAGGGTAAGTACTACCTTCATTTCCAACAGAAATCTCATCAATGGCTTTCTCTAATGCCAGCATCATTTCTTTTAAAACACACAAGTCATCACAGGTGAAATCTTTTGGCTGGGCGTCCATTGTCATGTCCATTTGATCTTCATTGCCTGTTGTTTCTCCAAAAGATCTCATAACATGGGTAATCTCATCAATACATAAAGCAACATCTGTTGTCCGAATCTGCAAGGATGCTGACTCCTCACACATCTTCTCTACATTGTGTGCTTCATCTAAGATAATAATATTATTCATGAGTTCTACTCCATTAGCTCTTCTTGATTTAGGATCTAGGATATAATTGTAAGGCATGAATATAATATCAGCATCCTGCTTTAATTCTTTTGATAAATAATAAGGACAACACTTCAGCTTCTTGCCTACTGTGACTAAATCTTCAATGTCTAATATTTCATCACCTTTCACGGCTCTGTCTTCTTTCTTTGATTCAACGTTGTTATAAAAGTGACAAGTTCTGGATTTTACTCTCAACTGGCACATGTGGACTTTGTTCATATTATTAATTTCTTTGGACACTTCTGGGTGGATGCACATCTGGTCTCTTGAACCCAGAACAGTCGCTTTCACATGCTTGTAACTGGATCGCTTCAACTCTTGCATAGCCTGTGTCAACTGTGAGTGGGTTCTTGATGAATAAATTATTTTCGGCATTCCCCATGACGTACTGTCTTTTGACTTACCAGCTCCTGACTTTAAGGTGTCTTTTAGAGCTCCACTAAAATTGCTGTGCTCCGAAAAATTGCCCACTTGTGCATTCATTTGTAACTGGGCCTTTTTCACTAGAAGCCAAGCTAATGATGAGCATAGTAAGCTTAAAGTCTTTCCGGTACCTGTCGGTGACTCCAGCAAAGCATTGGTATTGTTCTGCAGACTTTCAATCACTCGCTGCATGTAAACCTTTTGAACTTCATACGGTTCAAATGGAAAGGTGACCGGTATACCACATATCATTACTTCAGGCATTGTTATTGATTGTATTTACTGACTTCACATTAAATAAAACTATATACAAGACAAGTGGTAACATGTCCGAGATTCATAAATAAAATTGACAAATGACATGTTGCCATCATCAGGCACCAGGCTGATGTAATTTTTGCCGCCAATAAAATTATGGGCGCGTTCGAGATCAAAAGCTTTCACAAACAGTCAAAATATATCAAACATAATAATTTATTTCAAATTAGATGTTTATTTTACGATTCTGAGTAGTAAATGGCGTCAATTTACTTATCAATGTTGATATTAAGAGGATGATAATGTTTGTAAAAGCCAGATAAGCAATTGCTTGGTAAAAATAACAAATTCACTTTTCGAACGCATCAGATTCGCTATGTGTCAACCATATGTTTATTATAACCTTAACATTCGTGTTAGTCAAGTATAATTAATTTTTCATTGTTTATTTACTGCAATAAATGATAAGACAATGAAAGTTAGGGTGGAGCAAGTGTATACGTCTGTAGGGTGTAATCGCACCCCGGAGATAATCGACTGGAATGGCCAGGGACTCATTTGTTTTGGTGCTACCAACTCTGTTGTTATTTATCATACGGTGAGAATATCTTGTTTTTAATGTTTCTGTGGCCTCTAGATGGCTAAGGTGGATTCTTTATAATGTATGGACTCTTAACCGATGATGAAAAATATGCAACTATGATAAATTTGCTTTTTTGTTAACACAATAATTTAAAACCAATACTTAATAAAATATTTCTTCTCATTACAGAATCTCAAAGGCAAAGACCCTCTAACAGTACTCAGCCACCATCGCTCACAAGTAAACACAGTTAAATGGCTCCGCAAACCAGATGGTACCTGTACCGAACTCATCTCAGGTTCAGCAGACAAGACTGCTGCTATATGGACATTGGTAGACGGAGTATGGAAAGTAACTAACAGTCTTGCAGGCCACACTGATGGTATAACGTGTATACATGGCACTTATAATGGAGATGAACTGTTGGTTTACACAGGCTCTGTTGATTCTACTGTAAGAATTTGGGAGAGAAAAGATGGTAAATCTTTATCTTTTTTTTATGGTAAAACTGAGAAACCCACATTTTTTTTGCTTTACAAAATACTATTATTTAAACTTAATATGATGACTTGCAACATAATTTAAAAAAAATAGCTGTCAACATATTTTGAATGCTCAAAATGCAACCTAAACAATTGTCATCGAACAGTTGAAAAAATGCAGTTCTAACCACTCAAAACAACTGTTAAACAATTTTTAACATTTCTACTAACTGGCTCAAAACCTTTTAATACCTAATCCACATATATTTATTTTTTGTTTCAGGTGTAACAGTCCATAAACAAACTATAAACTTGAACTCTGGTCTCTGCCTGACCCTGCATGCACACATCTTACCAACATCCAACAAGCCCATACTGTTCTGTGCGTTGGACGACCATAAGATTCACGTGTTTGTTGGTGAAGAGTACCACAAGGTTCATACGTTATCTGGACACGAGGACTGGGTGAGAGGATTGGACGTTCAAGATGTGGGTGAGTAAGAGAAGTATTTGAAACTTTTTGTTTTCATGTTGATTGACTCTACTTTTCAAATTTGAAAAGACTGCTCTGTCGTTAGTCACATTCAGATAATGGAAATGCAGGAAAATGGACATAAAGAAAAATTTGTTATGTAAAATGGAAAAGTAAGTTAATATGTTAATGCATTTGTATAGTTGTTATGCGGTAATGCATTTTATTTTTTAAACCTTATTAATACATACATGAAAAATGTTTGTCATTCTTGATTTAGGATCTAGGATATTTAATTGTACGGCAAGAATAAAATATCAGCATCCTGCCTTAATTCTTTTGATAAATCTATACATATGTGCAAACTATGGCAGTGCTTATTGACTTTGGTTGTTTAATTTACTACAGATATAAAGGATTTAAAATACCCTCAACTTTCATTAAATATGACGCATGCTTATTTTGAATTCTGTGCTGGACACGGACACACTCTACAAGGCTCTAGACTAATGTGCACCAGTCAAGTGCAATCTTAAAGCTGGTATTCAATCAATATCCTTTTTTGGCGTTTTTGGCGGTCTGGAGCCTAACTTCAATATTTTGTGAGAGACTATAAAACAGACCTTAACCATTGAACCTTTTCTTCATCAGTAGAGATCAGAAGTCAGATAGAACATGTTGATTCGACTTGCAAACATCTTCTTTAAAAGTTGTTCCAATATAAATGATATTTATTTAGTAGGTAGGTTAAACATAACATGCATGATCATTTGTTCTGTGTCTAGTATGTATGTATTTAGAAATATATAAGTATGTTTATCAGTTGTCTGGTTGCCATAGTACAGGCTCTGCCTAGTTTGGGATCGGATGACCGTGTGTGAGTTGTCCCAGGATATATTATTATTATTATTACTTTTACATGTCAATCTTTTTTGGTAATTTTAAGCTAGAGCTTCAAGCTTCTCAGGGTAGTCAGTTAGACCATTATTTCCTAACTGACTATCCGGAGAAACAAGAAACCTGGTCTGAGTATATTTTTTATAATTTTTTTACATTTCTAATTCAACAGACAACTCATCAATACTCCTGGCATCAGCCTCCCAAGACACGTACATTCGTCTGTGGCGCATAGAGAAGCACGTGGACCAGCAGGCCAGTAAGGGCATCAAGGTGGAACAGAAAGTGTTCCCAGCCTACGGAGTGGACTGGTCTGTCAAGCTGGATGCGGTGCTTGCTGGACATGAGGGGTGGGTGTATGGGGTACAGTGGCAGCCGGGACCAGTTGGAGGTAGGTGTTTAAATAACTTTTTATTTTCTACAGTTAAAGTTGGTATTGGTTGATATTAATATTTTTACCTGTAATAAAATAAAAATAGAGAGCAAAAAAAATTTTGTTTATAAAAGTTTTCTGGGGGTCATTAGTGATAAGCCGTGTTGAACCATCATGGCGCATTGGGTGCTTGTACATGTGCATGTACCCCGTGCGTCATGTGAGTGCAACAGATATATGAATTAAAAAGAAAAAAAAAACTTTTAATATTTTTGTACTAACATAGCTCATAAGTTTGTATAATACTAACAAAATATGGATCAAGGTCTGAACTAAAGTATTTTTTTTAAAGAATGTCGTTTTAATTTTAAAGAAGCTAGGTACTCATTACAAAAGCAATACAACGCCTTACAGAGATCAAGGAAGAAAATCAAATATGTTTTTTTATAAATTCATGCATATGGGAAAGAATATACATTTGATTTTTAGAACTAACGCTTATCTCCTCAGTTATTTTTTTTTGTAAACCGTTCAAAATCCTTGCGTGACTACAATTCCAAACATTGTTTTATTTATCCAGAAACCAACAAGAAGCCGATCTACCGCCTCCTATCATCCTCGCTAGACAAAACAGTGATCACCTGGGAGCCAGAGTCGTCCTCACAGAAGGGACAAGGGGAGGGCGCGTGGGTGGAGCGCGTGCGGGTGGGGGAAGTGGGGGGGAACGGGCTCGGCTTCTACGGCAGCAGGTTCGGGCCTGATGGGGAGTCGTTCTTGGCTCATGGGTATAATGGGTCGTTTCATATTTGGGAGCAGTGTAAGGTGAATTTTTGTTTTGATGATAATTTTATTGCCGTTTTCAATAACAGAGGGCGACACTACAAAAACACCAGTGTAATAAGATTTAAGCATTCATTTAGGTGTTTCCTAGTGAATAGACATTGGTAATAAGAATTCACTAACAGTGGTTTGGTAAATTAACCCTTTACACTTGATAACCTGAATTTTCCTGCAATTTAAACTTATGCTTGTTAAACAGTTTCGGCCTCGTGTTAAAGAATTCATATACAGCATCTGAATTCTTCGTAGAGTATCAAATGTAAACTTTGACACATTCAAATCAAATCAAACCAAATCAAAAATGTTTATATGTCAGAATAGATATTACAATATTGGTTCCAGCATATCCTGCCTTAACATGGCGTACAAATATTTCTCTAAAAAAACACAAAACTTATATTACTTACCTATTAAAATTTATGAATTAGAGAATAATATACTTTTACCAGATCAAGAAAACATGTAGTCTTTATAATTTCCAGGAGACAGGACAGTGGCGGTCTTCCGTAGTATGCGGCGGTCACTTCAGTGCTGTCGAAGACGTAAGGTGGGAGCGAGAGGGAAGATATCTCATGAGTGTGTCCGCTGACCAGACCACTAGGGTCCATGCGCCGTGGAAGTCCACCCAGGGTATGTATTTATTTAAAAAAAAAAGAAATAGTAGTCTATAGCCGTCTCTGAGGACGCATCTATCACTGTACCAAAATTCATCAAAAACGGTTCAACGATTTAGGCGTAAAAGTTTAACAAATAAGTAAACTCACTTTCGCATTTATAATATTAGTTTATTAGGATTCTTGAAGAATGATGAACAATCCTGGTCGACGATAACGTACGCCTTAAAATTAACTAGTGACTGACAAGTGCTCACGTCACGCTGAAGAAGTTGCACGAAGGCTGCGCTGACGTTCAATGTCGAGGGTTATCAGTATGGAGGTATGCTGTACAGAGAGTAAAGTCCCGCACACCTCCACTAAAATGGGAGTATCCTCCGACCAGACGGTTATTGTGTCTGGTGGGCAACTGCCCGATAGTTGAGATTCGGACTGTTGTATATGTTCAAATCGCACGAACTTTGCTTGCGCGATGCAGGATTTCGATGGTAGTTCATTGCTGACAGGATAGATGGCGTTGCGGTCCTTTTGGTGGCGTACAAATTTCGCTTCTTAGTTTTTCATGTGGCGGCATTTAGGCCGCTACAAGTTTGTTTAGTCTCTGGAACTACCAGTCGGAAATTTGGAAAAATCTTTTTGTATATGATAGTTACATTCATGAGGAAGGCTATATATAGGCTATACGGGAACGGGAAAAACTGGATATGCACGTACGAAGTCGTGGGCAAAGCTAGTAGTATATATGCGTAAGCGAGTTTGTTACGCTTTCACGCCTAAATCGCTGAACCAATTTCGATGAATTACAGTACATTTTGGTACAGAGGTAGACGATTATAGGCTATTTTAACGCGAGCAAAGCCGCGAGGAATAGCTAGTAACCAATAAGTATACCTATACTAGATGAATAAATAACTTCTTCCTATTCTGGTGGCCAGGTACCGAGTGGCACGAGATAGCGCGTCCCCAAGTGCACGGGTACGACTTGTCGTCTCTCGCGCTGATCAACAGCACGACTTTCGCATCTGCCGCCGAAGAGAAAGTCATACGTGTGTTCAGAGCGCCTCACAATTTTGTTCATAACTTTAAGAATATTACTGGAGAGGTTATTGAAGAAGATGGGAAAGGTAAGAAGAATTTGGGCTTTTATACAGGGTGAGGACTAAAATATGTTGCCATTAATTGCATCAGGTTGCTTAAAAAGCGATTTGTTTTGTACTTTTTAGTCGATATTTTTTTATTTAAGTTAATTTTTTTATTTTCACCGTCATCACCAGAGATTGAAATAGGTAGACTATATTCACCAAATGTTCGTGGAAGTAAGTAACATAGAGTTGATAATACCTCCTGTAAATTCTCGGAATCATAAATATAATGACAATATTATGATTTGCATTCCTCACAGTTGCTTCCTCATTACCATGTACTATAACAAACGTTATGTTCAAGGTCCCGAAGGCGCGGCGGTGCCAGCGCTCGGATTATCAAACAAGGCGGTGTTCATCGGAGAGGACGAACAGCAAGATGGCGACGATGATAATGACGGGTATTTTGTGCCCTTAGATATGACTGGTGAGAAATCCTACTAATATTATAAACACGAAAGTTTGTATGGATGGATGGATGTTTGTTAGATACTCTTTCACGCAAAAACTACTGAATGGATTTTGATGAAATTTGGCACAGTGGTAGATTATAGTCTGGAATAACACATAGGATACTTTTTATGTGATGAGCGTGATCATTTGTTCTGTGTCTGGGTGTAATTTGTGTATAATATGTATGTATTTAGAAATATATAAGTATGTTTATCAGTTGTCTGGTTGCCATAGTACAGGCTCTGCCTAGTTTGGGATCGGATGACCGTGTGTGAGTTGTCCCAGGATATATTATTATTATATTATTATCCCGGTAATATGTTCCCATGGGATAATTTTCGACAATCACGCGTCCATCCAGTCAGTCGCGTCAGTCCATTACATTAAATTGCCAACTCATAGTCCATTAGGTACATTAAAATGGTAACTCATAGTCCATTACATTAAATTGCTAACTCATAGTACATTACATTAAATTGCTATTTCATAGTTCATAACTTTATAAAAACTGACGTGTAAAAGTGTTATGTTAATCCTACTTACGGAATAAATATAATTTTACATTGCAGAGCCGCCCACAGAAGAGACCCTCATGCAGAACACCCTCTGGCCCGAGGTGCAGAAGCTGTACGGGCACGGCTACGAGGTGTTCGCACTGGCCGCTAGTACTGACGGCAAGCTACTCGCCTCCGCGTGTAAAGCCACCACGGCTGAACATGCCGCTGTGCTAATATGGTAAGATATTACTGGCTGTGGCCCGAGGTGTAGGTAAAATATTAAAGCCATGAAATTTTGAAATTGACGATTGATTAACGTTGATTTTATTTTGTTTGATTATAAAAATCCTAAAATTTATTGTTGATAAGAAAACATAACCTTCCTTCTGGGGCTGTCGGTTAAAAAGTAGTATGTCTAAATTGATGGTTAATAAGCAGATATCGGAATAGGTAGACTATATTTACCTAATGTTCGTGGAAGCAAGTAACATAGAGTTGATAACACCTCCTGTAAAATCCCGGAATTATAAACATGACGATTGTATCTCGGGATTTAAGAAATTGCAAATAACTTATTGCGCTTTATACATTACGCATATACATTTGAACAAACTTCCACGAACATTAGGTAAATAAAGTCTACCTATTCTGATCTCTGTTAATAAGACATTTCTTATTTAAAATCCCATTAATTACTCAATCGCCAAGGTAATTCTCAAAAAAATGTCGGCTGAAACGCCACTATATTGGTGCTCAGTATCACAGGTATTATGAGGTCACTGGTTTTGCATTCCATAAAATGTGTCCATTTTTGCATTTCTCATAATGAAACGCTTGTCTCTTCCCAGGGACACGTCGACCTGGCAACAAACACAGAAGCTAATCTCCCACCAGCTGACAGTGACCCAGCTAGCCTTCTCTCCGGACAGTCAGCACCTGCTGTCCGTGTCCCGCGACCGACGCTGGACTCTATACCGACGGACACAAGGTTCAGATTCGTTCGAAACGGTGGCTTGCACGGACAAGACGAATGGCGTGCACACGAGGATTATATGGTGTTGTGCGTGGACGCGAGATAGTAAAGCGTTTGGAACGGGCTCGAGGGATGGAAAGGTAATTAAAATCCAATCAAAGTTTCGTTTTCATTCACCCCGTCATTTCTATTCACCCCGTTTTACCCGGTACATTTAATGTAATACCTATTTATTGCTGGTATATAATACCAAAATTATTATCAAGCTCCACTTTTAATTATGTTGCCTCACACTATCAATTTATCTTGTATTAAAATTATTGGACACAAATAAACATACAATGTCAACTTGCAAAAAATAATAAAAATATCTTTTTATTATCATGGCGTTGCTATCAAATGGTAGAACATTTTTCAATATAATTTCAGTGGTCTTTTGTAAAGTCGAACTTAATACACTTCTCATCAAAAAAATCGAAACACCTCGCAGTTTATGATTTGATAAGGATTATCAGAAAAATGTGTATATTTAGGAATAAATGTAAAATGTCATTTAATAGTGAGTAGTATGAGGTTTTTAAATCCTAATGTTAATGTTCTAAATTCAAATTAAGTCTTCATAGGTTTCGTATTTTGTATAATGAGTAATTTTTACCCTGTATGGAATATGAAGGAAATGGGTAAAACAACACGCGTAAATGAAAAAAAATGTAAGAAACGTTTATTTAATAACTTGTATTCCCTCCGCGAGCTCTTATTACTGCTTCCATACGGTTCTTCATCGATCGGATGAGAGTCACGATCACATGTTGTGGTATATTATCCCATTCCTCTTGGATTGCATTTTGCAGCTGGCTAAGTGTTTCTGGGGCTGGATCTCTTGCTCGAATTCGTCTCTTTAATTCATCCCATAGATGTTCAATGGGATTCATGTCCGGGCTTCTTGCTGGCCATACCATAATGGAGATACCGACTTCGGTAAGATAATCTCGTACGACGCCCGCGGTGTGAGCTCTAGCATTGTCGTGCATGAATATGAAGTCGTTGCCAATAAAATGTGCATAGGGCATCACATGAGGTTCAAGACACTGTTCGATGTACCGATGAGAGTTTAGTGCAGGCAGCCGTGGCCCAGATACAAAGGCAAGTTCTGTCTTACCGTCGGCGCTGATTCCTCCCCAAACCGTCCACGAACCGCCACCATAGCTGACCTTTTCTTCAATGCAGCATTGTGCAAAGCGTTCTCCATCTCTTCTGTAGACCTTGTTCCTTCCGTCGTTACCATACAGCATAATTTTACACTCATCAGAAAACAGTACTTTGCTCCACTGAAGGTATGACCAAGTTAGGTGCTCGCGTGCAAAGTTAAGGCGCGCTCTTCGATGGTCTGCAGTTAATTTCGGCCCATTCGCTGGCTTATGCGGTGCCAATCCGCGTTCCTTCAACCTTCTTCTTATTGTAGAGTCACTTACAGCTACTCTTCGTACAACGCGAAGCTGCTGCTGCAGTTGAAAAGCGTTAAGGCGTCGATTTCGTAAAGAGGTTGTTACAATAAATCGATCATCTCGCTCAGAAGTGACCCGATTCCTGCCAGATCCTGAACGGCGCGTGAACGAACCAGTCTCCCGATAGCGTTTGTAGACTCTATGAACAGATGATAAGCTTAGATGCAATCTTGCAGCCACAACACGCTGACTAAGTCCAGAATCCAGCAATGCCACCACTTGGGCGGCTTCTGCGGGCGAAGTATCCATATGTTTTAGAAAAAAAAGTTTTTTCAGACGTCCCAAAGTCACAGTAAATGAAATAAGAAACAAAAAGTTTAAAGACAAGCGCTAATTTTAGTTTTTAAACGAGAAACGTACTCCAACCCTAAATACACATTTGTCTCAAAACAGTGATTAATTTCATTTATAGGATAAACAAATGAAATTCTAATTTCGAATTTTGATTTTTTTCTTCTTACTGTAATGACCAAACTGCCAGCTACACAATAATGTTTTTTTTTTCATGGAAAAAATTCTCTTTTGTAAAAAATTAGGACAAAAACAATAAAAACGAAAGTGTTTCGATTTTTTTGATGAGAAGTGTAGTTTAAAAACTTCGAACGCTTTTTTTCTCAAAATCGCACCGATTTGGGTTGACATGTTACTATTTATTTGCGTCCAGTTGTGTCTATGACAGAGTAGTAAAAAAAAGAAAATCAGCTTCGCACTCACAGTAATATTGAGACACACACAGTCAGAAGAAGAATAGTCACAATTGCGATACGTACACACAATAGTCACAGCATAAAATAACAGAGAACACGAATAATGATACAAAATCGTGGGCTCACAAGTATGCGCGGGCGCAGGTTTGTGTCGCGTACGCTACACTGACTGCTGGCTACCTCACACCCGGCAATACATTGTGTTTGTTTGTTTATAAATTAGTTGTGTTGTGTGAGTTTATTAATCATTATGCCTAGCCTTTTTCTGAGAATAATAAATGTAGTATACTTACGTTAAACTGAAGGACGACCCCAAGGATAAAGTTTCGTAATACAGGTATGTAAATGATGTGGGAGCCCCCATCAGTCATCCAATGTCCTTTCCCGGGACTCAAACTATCTCTATACCAAATTTCATCTGAATCGGTTCAGCGGTTAAAGCGTGAAGAGGTAACAGACAGACAGACACTTTCGCATTTATAATATTGATATGGATGTTCAGCTCAAGGATCGAAAATGCGTCAAGCGTCCATTTTAAACATACCAAAAGGCGTTTCTGTCAAGTAAAAAGCTCTTCAATAATTTCAGGTGTGCATCTGGTCAGAAACCGGTCCATCAAACTCCTCTCTCGGCGACTACGGTCTGCTAGGCAAAGCACTAGAGGTGGGCGGCGCTTCGGTCACAGCTCTAGACTTCGCGCCCTATACCGGGGACGGCATAGTGCTGGCCGCTGGCTTCGAAACTGGCGTCATCAGGATATACCACTTTGGAGTGGATGGATGGAATCTATTGCGGGAATTGGATAATAGGTAAGTTGATAAGACAGTTGTTTTGAGCTCGTTAGTATTTCTAACCCCTTGAACTAAGATAATATCTTGTCAGCGGCAAGATAAAATGGTCAGAAAATTACTGTTTATACGCCTTTAGTTTTATCTACACTGGAAAACTAGGTAGGTATAGCAAAACTCAGAAATTGGTCAATAAAAACACGTTAAAAAAAGTTTTTTTAAATACTTCGTTTTGAACGGAACCCTTTCCGCACACGTTGAAGTCGCACTTGACCGGCTTTTTTTTCCGCGGAACCAAGTAGGTTTTTCTTTTCTAGGCTTCAATATATGTGTTGTGACGTATCACGGTCGTCACGAAATGACTGGGCCATCCAAGTTTCTATTTCGTCCATTATTTCAAGCGGCTCGTTGGTCTAGGGGTATGATTTTCGCTTAGGGTGCGAGAGGTCCCGGGTTCAAATCCCGGACGAGCCCAAATCTTTTTGTTCTTTTTATGAATATTTTTTGATTATTTTCAGCTCGGCTCATCATTTGGCGGTGAAACGGTTGACATTCAAGCCTACTGAGGGTAATAAAATGTTTTTGGCAAGTTGCGGGAACGACCATCTTGTAAGAATATACAGTGTTGATATAACTTCCTAATAAATAATATTTTATATTTCTTTTTTCTTTTTATGATACCGCTTTATCAGGGAAAATGATTATTGTATATTCAGAAATGAAATACCAATTTAACTAACGTATCAATATATTTACAGAGAATGTGACAAAATGTTTCATCAGCAAAATTTACAAAAAGGCGAAAAACCATATGTACCTATATCATATTAATATTTTGTATAAAATCACAATTATCACGTCTATTGGTGTAAGAATTTGAATTAGTCTTTTTGGATCACCAAAGGCCATTCAATTAATTATTTACAATAGTACTTGTTAACATCAATCATGATTATAAAAGTTTAGGTTTTACTTAGCAATAATGATATTAAAAATCGGACCGTAAATTACGTTCGTATTTTGATAACCTTTTACAGGCAATCGTCAGATAAATATTGCTAGTAACAATCCAAATATTCCTTAATTTTAAAAAACGAGATGCCTTTATTTTCGACGGTCAGTTTGTATTATATTCTATCATCGGGTGATCACTTATTTGAATTATCACTTTTATATAGTAGAAATGATCAATTAAAACTACGATGTATATCTGAATTATTAATGTCTTGACTTATCTTATCCTTCTACTGATATCATAAAACTTCTAAAATAGACTTCATTATAGTAATAACAAATTAACACTGTTACAAAATATGCTTTTTGTATAGTAAAATATCTCTCCAACCATGGAGATCTCTATTTTTGTACATCTAGCCACTTTTCAAGTAGTAAAAAGCTATTGAGTAGTTTCTAGTCATTGCAACATGAGAGATATACGAATATGACTTATGCAGAAGCATAACTTATCTTTGACCTTTAACATAGATTTAATCTTAAAACCTATTATTATTTCACTAACAAAATTACCCATAAGAATGTTGCATTATTGTATTCAGATTTTCCTTCTACTTCACATATATGAGAAGTGGCATTCGTTATTTTGAGGAGTCACATTATACCCTGAGAAATTGGAAGTTGCAGTTCGTTTGAGCAAAAGAACAGAACCTAGGCAGACATTACGCTTGACCTTTAAAATCTTTGAATCTCAGTGCAAAGATATTAAAAGCTGTATTTAAAATTATAGTCGACTCTTGAATCATTGCAACAAAACATCTTACATTTATGTGAGCGATGGCCGTTTTGCGCAGATGTGACGCGTATTTTCCCAACTTATACATTATTCATTTCGTTTTAATTCGTTTTTCTATATGTTTGCATCATACATAGCGCAAATATACTCTTTTTCTTACGACATTTTCTTTTTCATATGCTATCATTCGTTTATACTATTTTATGCACTTACAACTAGTTCGACTTATTAATTTTTCACCAATTTCGTTTCCTAAAACATATTTTTTTAGTCAGCTTTACCTTGCTGCTTGTAAGTTAAAAAAATTGCCTACATCGGTAATTGCTTTTAAATGCCTATTTAAAAATAACACACTATTATAGTTTCATCGTAAAAAGATCAATGTGCGACCATGATAGCTTCTTCGGGTTTAGTGATTTTAAGGTATTTCATGAAGCGTCTGAATATTTTCAGTTTCTTCTTCTTTTTGCCGCTGGAGACGCTCTTCTGGCTCATGCTGCTCAAGGAGTTACAGTCTGCGGTGAGGGTGTGTACGTTGAGGGAATCCAGGTCATTCATGGAGATGCTTTTGGGCGGAGTCGGCAGGAACAGGTTGTTCTCGTCTATATAATCGTGGATGTTCTTGCTCGATGGCAGCTCCACAATCTTGATTTGTGGCAGCGAGGTGTTCATTGTGGTGTTGTTGATTCTGTCAATTTTTCAGTTACAAATTAGAAGTGTTAGATCAAAAGTACTGGAATTAGGCCCTCTTGCGTAAGGTTCGTGTCCCAAATGTTCTACCCATTTTGGGAATGGAACCCGGATATTACTTAGTTTGCTAAAAGGATATTTTAACCCAGTCTGGATTTATGCTCAGTCAACCGGCACAAAGACGTCTCAGCCGCCACTGCTAGAGGCGGCAATACTTTCAATATAAACCAAACACGTCACTATTCACAAGGCGTAAAGATAATGACGGCTTTGTATGACGGTCCGTGAGAGAAATTAAGCCCAAAACGCAGTTTCAGCGCTGCGATTTTTATCAGCACTGACGCCTCTGGCCGCTTGTGGTGAATGCACCGATTCCATTCTCTACCATGGGATCAACAACGAATTCACGTAAAAAAAAAAATGGGCAATTCAGTACATTTTGACGAGTTATGCGCACAATTCATATCAATTTTTTTTTTTGGTTTCGGTTTTGGTTCCATAAGTAAATGTTGTTCATAATGATGAGTACAATGACCCCTTAGGAGGTATTGCGTTTATTCTGTTACACGTTGTATAACGTATTTCGTGCACCTCTGGTAAACAGGATGATATTTATGTATTTTTATTGAATTGTACTGACCTGTTATTATACTGCGGTCTCGGCGTGTGCCTGGCGAGCTCGAGCGACTGCTTCAGCTTGAGCCAGAAGTCGTACATGGCGCGCTCGTCCTCGTTGTAGTACAGTTTGTGGTAGAAGGCGAGGTGCGACGGCAGCTGGCAGTCGCGGTACATGATCGGGATTATTTTGTGGTAGCTCGACTCTGAAAGACAAGTAAAGCTGGTTCAAATCCTTGGTTTGAACAAATATCATTGTATAGAAGAAATACTTAAAAGTAAGTTGTACTGCAAACTGAACTTTATGTATTTGTGTTTTTTGTTTTTTTTTTTAACTAACTTGTGAACACAGAATATACAGAATAATAACACCTAGCTGCTGTTGACTTAGTTTTGGTTCGTCAATTTTCTTATTCTTTAAAAAAAAATTGTATGTACTTTAAGAATCATACAAATACAGAGGGCGATCTTATCGCTCAAGGTGATTTCCGCCTGACAACCTTAGGACTATGAACTTCAAAACCTTATCAAAGAAAATCATGAAGAACCAGATAAAAACATGTGCCTTTTAATTTTAAGTTAATCGATAATGATGCTGTGGCTTCCTGTAATGAAGGAGTAAAATGTGATGTTCAGTGGTACAGTCGACCGCACTCCTGTGGTAACACTTTGACCTTGAGTGAAGTTTTAAATAAAAGACGAGACCAGATAATACTTTTTTTACCACTTTCTTGTGCTCTAGTGTATATGTCACCGGATAATTGCAAAATCCGTGAGATTGTAATATAAGATTACAATTTCTCGATATATTGTCTACAAATCATTTTGTAAACAATAAATCCCATCCAAATTCAATAGTTTCCAATATATCCGTGACTTATTGAAAAAAAAAGTTTAAAAATATTACAATCTTAAGGATTTTGCAATTATCTGGCGACATACACATTCAAATTTTTTCTTTGGACATCCTAGTAATAAAGCTATTTGTAAGAAAAAAATGTCAAAGTCAAAGTCGATTCATTTATTTCAACTAGACCATTATACGCACTTTTGAACGTCAAATTTACAGTTTGAAATTAAAATATTAGTGACTCTAGCTGTCCATTCGCAAAAAGTAGACTCTTATGGTTGGTATGGATGTATTGTATGGTAAGTTTGGTTTAATATTAGGCCATCAGCATCTTCCTGCCCTTAGCCTATGTTACTATCCCATTCTGCCCTGTCAACCGTCACGCTTCAAAGACTCCCTTTTTTTTGTCATTAGTAATAAAAACTATTTACCAATGCTAACGGCTTGGGCGTAATCCCTGTAGAAGGTGTTAGCTTGGCTGCTGAGGAACTCCGGCGAGCAGACGAGTATGATGCGCTTGCACCGCTCCGAGATCAGCTGGGCCACCGGCGCGTACGGCGTCATGTGGCCCGCTTGCAGCCTGTCCTCGGTACAGAGCTGGGGAAAAAAGTAACAAGGGTTAAAACATCTCACTTTTTAGCTGTACAACATCCGTAACTAATAAAGGGTTTTTCAACAAGAACTTTGTTTTTTAAAACAAAATAAAACAAAGAATTTAGATGAAGATGATTCAAATTTTTATTGTAAAACAACGAGTAAGGTTTGTCAATTATGTTTGAAAAATTATATCTGGCAAATGTCCACCACGACCACGCTGACAGATGTCGATTCTTTCATCAAAGATAAATTTATTGCAAACCAAATTCCACGATCGCATAATTTCACGAAATTCAGCTGTTAAGCCCAGCCAGAGCGTGGTGTTAACACTGGATATTTTTTTGTGGGGATTTTTTAAAGACAGAGTCCATACAGAGCCAATCGAATCAATTATAGCCTTAAAACAAAAAACCGTGACGCAATTTACGATATAGCCCCGAGCCATTTTGCCAAAAAGTGATTTAAAATTTTGATGAAAGAATCAATATTTGCCACATTTCATTTTTCATACATAATTGCTAAACCTTACTCGTTGTAATACAATAAAAATTTGAATCATCTTCATCTAAACTCTTTTGTTTAATTTTTGTTTTATTAAAAACTAAAACTTTGATTTATTAAAAACTCTTTACTAGGTGACTGTCCCTATCCACACTGTGCCCACGTGATGGATTACAGGTACAGCCCAATTTCTCTCACAGATAGGACGCCTGTGAGTGCATGATCATATTCCTGCCTTTGTTCTATGATGCAGCATGTTTTCTATTTCCATCCTGCCTTATCTACCATCTCGCTATCATTGTATCCCTTTTAGTTTATTAATCACCTGTACTCAGGTCTAGTTATGCAAACATAAATGTACTAAGCAGTAGGTTTTTTTTATCACATTTGAGAGTTAATCATTTGTCAAATGTTGTCCCTGAAAGATACCGAAAAGTCTAAACAGAGACACAAGAGCAAGAAAATGCTACAAATTCAGAGGACATAAAATAAGGAAAATAAAAATTGATAATATATATCAATTTTTTTTTTACTATTGATTGCCAACATTTAAAATTATATGATGGTTGACACTGTTTATAAAATATCTTACTAAGATAAAATGTAAATAGGTACTTAGATTAACAAAAACAGGCTTTAAAAATTCACTAAACCACTAAAAGTAATACATATTTTTGTCCTTGACTGTAGATTCTAATGATCATTTTGCGGCGCGTATTATAATCTATCTTTTGTGTCATATCAGTACCAAGATAAGGTTTAAAAATATATTAATCTTTAATATAATATAAATCAAATCAGGGCTTAGTATTTTATTGCTAAATATTTTGATTGAACATGTTACAGCTTAACATAGGTTGCTAAAATATCATGATCTTCCTACCCTTATCCCATTTTACTTGGGGCCAACCCCAACACGTTTTATTCCTCTGTTCTGTCCTGTCAGCCTATCACTGACTCCTGTTGCTTTTATATCACTCCACACTATTCATACAACTTCTTCCTCTCCTCTCCATCAATGTCTCAGGTTGCTTTCAAATACATAGACATAAATATTTCTTAAATACGTAGGAATTTGCAATAGCCAAACGTTATCTCACATAACATGTTGTTGTCACTAAGTTATCATAAAAAAACCTGGCATACATAAAATCTCACCTATGCTCAATTGTTATTTTCTTTGATGATAACAAAATAACAGTATTTGCATTTATCTGAACAGTTGTGGGATAATTCTGTGATTCACTTCTCTCTTGACCATATACTTAAATATAGCTTGTGTGGGATGCAATGTTATTCGAATTCAAGAGTGTAAAAGCTTGCTTTCTCATTTGCATTCAGTAAAATGGTAAATCTAGGTGATATAAACAAACATTTAATCATGCAGTTATACATTATTTAGATCATGCTTTTTCCCTATAGATAGGTGCCTGTGATCTGAATTATTTGTGTACGCTATGAAGTTATGAAACAAAACTCTTGAATTTCACACACAACTCGTTTTTTAAATGGCTAGTTATTTTAATAATTATAGATGAATAATTCCCTTTTAGATCTGCCAATGGGCGATGGAGCACAGCATACTTAATGTCAAACTGTATGACCATATAAGAAATATCATGCTGCACATATTGCCACCGCAGCTCAGAACGCTGCAAGATTGAAGTGGGACATGGGCACGCCATGTCTGCTGGATACTGTCAGAGCTGTGGGCTATGAGTTGTGGCCCGTATATAGCAAGACTGGAGCCCTGACACAGTTAGATAGGGTCGCAGCAGTCAGGAGAAGCCAGACACCTTGGTTGACTTCTTAGTGAATTGGCTAGAAGCCCAACTAAGAGAGAAATGCAAGGAATGGGGGAGGCCTTTGCCCAGGAGTGATACAGTGCAAGCTGACAAAAAAACTGTTATACCTGGAAGCCTGCAGCACTCATCCTCGCTAGCAGCTCATCAACAAAGTTCTTGTCTTCTTTAGCATACAACACGAACGCATCATAATGCTGCTCGTAGCCCGGTACGTCATCATACGTGATCGGACTGAATACTTTCTCCTCATCATTGCTATGATTGATGTTATTGTTGTTGTTGTTTATTGCTATTTGATTTTGTCTATTCACTGAAATGAAAAAACATAAGTTGAATTAAATGTTGACAGATAGTATTTTTGAGTCACTTGCAATGCTTGCTGATTTGTTGTGTCCACAAAAAGAAAGATTACGCAAAATGTGTACTGTAACCATTTGCCATGAATGTTAAGAAATCAATGTCAAATCATTGATTCACTTTTAGAAACTTGTTGTTAAATGTTATAATTTGCAATGTCTCTTAATAAAACTTACCTAACAGTTCTCTTCTCTTAATTGCTTCTCTGAGATCATCATACAGATCGTCATAAACATCGTAACGATCTAAGCGCTCCAAATGGTTCAGCAGCTGTCCGACTGTTGCTGTCTGGTCTTTTTGCCATATTTCCAACACTTCGGTGGTCTTTTGAGGATGAAGTGAGATGTATGCAGCCTTTTCTGATGACACATTGACTAGGTATGCCAGGCCTCGCCAGTCTCTGAAGTGTTTTAAAATCAATTTGTATTTATGTTTTAGCCTTGCTTTCCCACAAAGCACAATATTTACTATAGTAAACCACATTGTTACATTTATCTGTTTAAAAGTGGGTTATGTTTATCAATTAAATTGTAACCAAAATCAGAATACTTTATGCAAAATTTAAAATCAACAGTTAATATTAATGAACCTGGTCGGCTGCTGGTGGTACACAATCACTTATAACTAATTAAAATAGCACCACACAACACTAAATATTTATAATAATAGGCATGTACGGGTCAATGAGTCACTGTTATCATTACTTAGGTCTGTATAATTCTCAGTATTCATTCTGTTTGTTATGTAGCTCACAGGAGGTTGAGGACATAGTTGCTTTAATAATTATATATTTTTGCTTACAACTCTTCAATTTAAGCCCAAATGCTTTAAAAACAAAACAATGCAAATATTTAATGTTAACAGGAAAAGCTTCTGTTTCAAGGTGTTTGAATTCTTAGGTCAAGCTTAAAATCAATCGCATATTGGAATAGAAATATTACAGTTAATTATTCATGTTTGCTGTATGCATACAAAAAATTAAGACAGGTTTTTTCTGCTTAGTACTTTTTAGCAGGTGTTAGTATTTACACTTATTATCGAAACATAAGTTATGTATTAAAACAAATAATTACCTGGGAAGCTTGTCAGGCCCATCGTTGGGGATAATTTTTGGCGTATCCAACAAACATGATAATAATTCCCGAGTTTTTAATGGAAGACATGACAATGGCAAAGACTGTATAATATCAGTGTCGTCTACCATTTTTTATGCCAAATTATAACAAACAAACATTCATTTCGGCTGGAAGGAACACTCAAACTTAACACAATGTATTTTTTGGTCCAGTTTCCTCAAGATTTTCACAAATTAGCAAATCAAAAAATGACAAAATACATCACGCAACAATAGAAAGGACAACAGATAAAAAATATTTTGTTGTGCAATTTTGGTTGACCGATTTAGTTTTGTTAAGTTGGTAACTCCGCAAAACTGACACAAACGCTCCTCTTCACGAAATATTTTATTTCACAAACATGATTCACAGTTTTAAATATTGCTTTTCTCTTTACAGATTTGGGGATTAATTTAATTTTCAATAAAGCCACACTACGCTGCTAAACAAAAATATAAATTAAGGACATGGACGTGCAATGATGCATTTGCTTGACGGACATCGAATGCACTTAAAAAATTGGGCTACTCTCTCAGAAGCTTTTTAATTAAAAACTGAAAGCTTCGATATACACCTATGTACATAGGTACTTAGAAAATATATCATTTGATTTTCTCCAAATTTCGAGGTAATAATTCTTTTGATTATATCATTAGCTTTATAAAGCCATAATAATCAATCTGTAAATGATAAATTATCAGCGGTCAGGGAGAATATAGCAGGTGCGCGCCCGTGCACGCACTATGCTAGCCCACGAACACATTCAAACAGTACCTAGTTAATTAGCCAGTTGTTTTAACTTGTGTTACATGTTACTACCGACACTTTTGCTTTGTTTGTTATTGATCTCATAAGTACGTTGTTATTATAGTTTTACTTATTCTACATCTGTATGCTTCGTCATTAGGCAACGATAGATTTATATTAAAACTATCTGACCCGCGCAACTTCGTCTGCGTCACATTTTCATGAATGCTCCGCTCCTATTGGTCGTAGCGTGATAATATATAGCCAGTTTTCTTCAATAAACGGGCCATTTTTTTTCAATTGCAAACAGTAGTTTTTCGCCGTTCTCGGACCTAAAGCATATGGCCTACCTCATGAAAGTAGCTATCATCAGCGGCGGCCTTTACCTACTATTGCGAGGCCCCGAACGGTAGATCTTTGCAAGGCCCCGGGCGACAGACCTTTGCCTGAGAGACGGGAACGGGGAAAACAGGATATGCGCGTACGAAGTCTCGGGCAAAAGCTAGAGAGAAATAAAGATTTTTTAACCTAGACCTATGTACAAACTGAAATAACCCATATTTGTGTACCGCCATACAAACGTATTATTTTGCTTATTTCTTAGTAAATAAACTATGTCCAAACAGCCTAATTAATATAGCAGTGACTAATTAGCCATTAAAATAATTTAACAGAATTCTAATACATAAAAATCATCACTTAAGACTTTAAAAAAGTGAGTAAACGGTTTTACGTCGCTTTTGTACCTATTGCCTGTGAATTGGCCGTTGGCCGAAGCTAGCAGCGGTTTTCAAAAGTACATAGGTACTAACACTACTCGATCACATCCATTTTGTTAGCAAAGCCTGGGGGCTCTTGGATCTTAATCCATGATATGTTTAACGTGTTGAATTAAAGGTATGGTCAGCAACGACTACTGCTATTTTTTACAAAGAATACAAGATTCTTCTAAACCGTTCTTCAACGTGATTTCGCAACAGCGCATTGACGTGGGCTGTGTGCTTGAAATCACGTTACACCATCAACACCGTCTGTAGCAATAAGGCGGTTTTGGAAGTCGCAACTGCATAGTCTTAATTAAAACAAAGAAATATAATTTGAGACGCTTTATTGTCATTCACAAGTGCATTCACTATCCCACTACAATCTAATGTCGTTACAAATGCAGTTATTTTTTTATATTAGTAACATTTATTCATACCAGAACGATGTTATAGGAACAAAAAGGCAAAATTAATTAAATATTAACTGGTAAAAACATGTTTAAATAATGAAATAAATATGATTTTGTGGACTATATAAATAACTTAAAACTATCGAAAAAATATTAAAACTAAATTCTTATAACAAACACCATTACTCAAAATCATTTTCTCGTAAGTAAATTCAGTAAGGTTAACAAAAACACATAGTACTTACTACAAACATTATTTACATTATTACTACTAGATTTTAAGCTCTTTTATAATGGAATGTTTAATTTTGACTTTTGAAAATACAAAGCGGGTCATGTTTTAGCACCACGCACATTTCCGTTACACGTAAAAAAAGTAGATAAAAAATCAAATTAAAAAGTTATAAATGATTTAGTTTTCAAATTGTTCAAACGTTACTCAAAAATTAACACAAGATTAATTATAAAAAGTTTTACTAAACGGCTACTAATAATGAAAACAAAATTGGTAATGTTATAATAGGTTAAATTTCTTCTACAAAGGTACATCGTTCCTAACTACGCTTGATTATTTAGTCTCTTTTTTTTTCATTTTTCAGGACAAGTTTGGAGGCTTTTAAGTTATGACCGATAGAAATTACAAAAATTACATTTAACTGGCTTTTTATATAAATTTTGTTTCCATTATCCAATTGACTTCCAAAAATTTGTATTGCGTATAAAATTTGTGCTTCGATTCACAGCCGGCCGGCAATCTAAAGTTATATATTTTATAAGAAACAGTACTATTTAATAACAGGTAACTACTTTAGATCGTATTGTCTCTAAGAAGGAAAGTTGCTTCACAATTCAGACATTATTTACAATGATATGTAGGTATCTAAGAATATTTTATTTTAATTCCCAATCAAATGAAAGCACTGTCAAAGATCAACAAGCTACTTTGAATCCTTTGATAATAATGTAAAAGTCTATTTTAAACTTGCACGCATAGGTGCAATCAATCTCTAAAGTTTAAAATTGGACAACAGATTTACTTAAGAGTCCTGATTCAGCTTTCAAAAACCGGTGATCGGATACTGTGTACAGTCAACTAAAAAGACAAGTCACTAGAGAAGACAAACAGTTGTTTTCTTGCCAGGACCCACAAAAGGATGCAATAAGTTAGCTGCTTGGTTGTTAATCTCTTTTGCTGTTGACCGTACACACTTATGAAATGTTGCTAAGCAACGAGATAATGTTGCTTTGGATAATAAATAATGAGTCATCTTTTATATACTATTTTATACAAGTAACGCGGCAAGATATTACGTATACATACCACTTATAAAATCGAATTCTATTATCGAAGCCGAAATTCTACCTTTAACTTTTTAAATATATTATTAGCCCCGAATATTATGTACAATATATATTTTATACAACCTAAAATGTGAGGATTATTCTTAGTTATTTGTCGTTTATAATAAGACATTTTGGATTCGAAGCGTTACATACTGGCACATATCGCCAAAGATATATATATATATATATAATACTGAAAAAGATAATAAGTAGAAAAGTTTTATATTCTTTGTGATATGTGCCAGTCATGTGTCCCGATTATATCTAGATTTGAGGCGCGTTTGCGATCAAGGTAATATTATTACACTTACAAGTTAAGGTAAATAGAAATAAATACTTTGAAAATAAAATCTGTGTATGGCAAGACGGTAGAAAATCACAAGAAAGGAGAAAAAATAATAACATGGTGCTGAATCTGTTTGGCACCAAGTTAACTAAATACTGTGTTGTGTATATTATTCCTTTCTAACAGACAAAACACGAGAGAGACGGAATATATTTAGACATGTCAAAGAACACTGGCTTAATCATTAGCAGTGATCGGATAATCGGGCGCTTATATACCTAAACTTCTTCCCGTGAAAGAATAATATGGACATTCTTTTCTGAATAAATAAGTAATCCCTGGTTCCCAGGATTGAACCAGGATTGAAATTGTAAAACAACTATAACAAACCTCATGAAATTATAGCAGTGGTTATTTTGATTTAATATCTTTATTTTATTCAAAACAAATGGAAAATCATAAAAAACTTTCATTGTAAAATAAAAGTTCCATTAGGATTGGATTTTTTTAATTAAAAATAAATACAGTGAGAATTCACAACGAGCTCTAACTATATTTTGTATACGGGCATTTTTAGCAATCTCAGGAATTTCGAACGATACCGGGATCCGGGATTCTGAAAAGCATGTCCGTATTATACTTTCGTGGGAATAAAACTGAAGTTTATATTAGCGCCTAATTATCCGATCACTGGTCATTAGACATAGAGGAATAGACTGAGTACGGCGTTACAAAACTTTCAACTCTGTAGAAGAGACATAGCAAGTATTGTATGAAAGATTTGGTCGCATTCTCGGCTGTGCAGCCAATCTTTTTTACGTCACAGTAATTTTTTTGATTTATATTTTATGCTTTGTTAAATTATAAATGTGTTTTATGAACGTGAGCCTGTGAAGTGGACCAATATCTACAGTTAAAAAGTGCACTTTAAATGGTTTATTTGAAATATAAGCTTTGAGTTTGAACCAGAATTCTAGAAAACAAACCACGAGCCGAATGCCTGATTTGTTTCTCACACTTTTCTGTCAGTTTTTACTTCAAAGCCGGATACAGGTATGCTCAGTCCATTCCTCTTTGTCAATTTACTAAATAAATATATCAAAAGAATTGTACCGATAACATATAAATTAAATTGCCGATTAATAACAATAAATATTTTTAGGCAAGTACCTACATATAACGCAATCGCGTTGTTTAGAATAAAACTTAAAAATAACACATGTTGCTCACTTGCAACTTTTATTTTTAGTGGTACCATGTAAACACTCACAGTAAGTCGACTTGCTGTGTGAGTTTACACGGTACAAGTCCAACAAGTACTATGGTAGGCACCAGACAAACGAGATCATTTACGGCTCATATATGGGCCAAATTAATTTTTTGGCACATTTTCATTTAGCCGCTAAATAAGGTCTTAATTTAAAATGAAAGTCTAGCCAAATTTATTTTTGGCACATTTTCATTTAGCCGCTAAATGAAAATGTGCCAAAAATAAATTTGGCTAGACTTTCATTTTAAATTAAGACCTTAATGAATTATGTCTTTGCAATAAAATACCTTTCCCTAAAATCTCTTCGTAGTTTCGTCACCCGAAACATAAATTATGAATTGTTTTTCATTACTGGTATTAAAAAGTAATGAATTCATAATTTATTTTCGTGTAGAGGATAACGATAGATGCCAATTCAGGATAGATTTATGTTTTTATTTCCGATTTTGAAATTAATTAAGAATGTCAATAAATGTGGGTGGGTCAATGACCGCTATTGCAAATTTATTTAGCGCCTACCATGTATCTTCAAGATTATATAAAATACGCATTAAGTCTTTTAAGTGTCCATCTATGTACAGTTTCATATGAGTTTTTTTACTTCTAATTCTAATAATTAAATTGTTAGGTACTATACACTAGCTACCCTACGAATTCATCAATGGAAAAGTGAAAAGCGTTATAGAAAGAAAAAAAAAACGAATTATACAACGTGTAACAGAATAAACGCAATACCCCTTAAGGGGTCATTGTACTCATCATTATAAACAACTTTTACTATGAGGCAAACCCTGAAATCGATGAAAAAAAAATCAGCTGTTCAGTACATTTTGTCGAGACTTATGCAAACAGAAATGTATGGGGGAGTCGATTTTTTGTGCGATTTCATTGTTGATCCCATAGTAAAAGTTGTTCATAATGATGAGTACAATGACCCCTTAAGAGGTATTGCGTTTATTCTGTTACACGTTTTAAAAATAAACGAAAACTTGTGTAGATGATATGGTCAACAAATATTAAATAAATATAAAACAAATGCTGCAAATAAAACTGGATATGAACCAAGTGGACAAGAAAGCGATGAACAACATTCAATTTCGAATTTCTCGAGCTTTCAAAATACAAACTAAAAATATCATAGCCTACTTGCATCAGTACTTTTTTATTTGTAAATATTACAAATTGTTTTTGTCATCAGTCTTCAGCGGTAAATCTTTGAATTTGATCAAAATTACTTTTATAAGTAAAAAAAATGTCTTTGGGTTAAAAAGTCGAGCCATTTATGTCGAGACTAACCTTTAAAGAACTTATGAAATAATAATACTTAGAATTACTTTGAAATGTTTGACTTGACTGTAGCATTATCCCCAGTTTCTCGAACGAAAATTGATGTGGCTTCATGTCAAGCGCGCGTAACTTACGCGCGCTTGACATGAAGCCACATCAATTTTTACCTCTAACAGCAGCTCAAGCAGCAACCCACTAGCTACCTTATTTCAACGTAGATAAAGATCACTGTGATTTTGACATTGATGCAAAATCAGAGGTAAAGTATGCTTTACTCTGTTAGGGTAGAATGTATTAAATACGTTTTAAAACATTTAGATCAACGCAGGATGGATGAAATGGCGACACTGGAACAACTTGCGACCCACGGATGCCCCTCAAGTTAAAGGGGAAAATCTATAAGTCCGTGATAAGACCTGTCGTACTGTATGGATCAGAATGTTGGGCTGTGAAAAAGACGGATGAGAAAAGATTGCATGTAGCGGAGATGAGAATATTGAGATGGATGTGTGGAGTATCGAGAATGGATAAAGTGAGGAATGAGTTCATTAGAGGTAGCTTAAAAGTGGCGCCAATAACGGAAAGATTGAAAGGGAACCGCTTATCTTGGTATGGTCATGTGAAGAGGAGGGATGAAATGCACGTAACTAAAAGAGTTATGAATATAAATGTGGATGGATGGACAGGGAGAGGGAGGCCAAAGAAAAGATGGATGGATTGTATTAGGAGTGATATGAAAGAAAAGGGAGTTAGTGATAGCGTGACGGTTGACAGGACAGAATGGAAGAAAAAAACGTGTTGCGCCGACCCCAAGTAACATGGGATAAGGACAGGAAGATGATTACATTTTATCATGATCTATTAGTTTTTGGAGACATGACACACACACACACACACCAACACCACACGACTCACACTTTTCTACACACATACTGCAAGACGCTATAACTCCTTATAATTTCTTCTTTAACTTTTCCTGTGTTAGACATATTATTATGATACGTCACATTGTATTTTTTGAACCACGATGAAAGACTGGCCTCCACGACACAGGGAATCCTAGTGTGGAGACCAGTGATTTATCTGATTTAACCATGTATTTTTCTGAAAAATAAAGATTATTATTATTATTGTTTATCAACAGCCAATCACAGCCGTTTACGCGAGTTTGACAATTTGCCCCATTAATTTTATGATAATTCTTGTTCGATAAACTAGGGGATTATCCTTAGTTGCAATTGTGAAACTTAACAATTATATGAGTGCCTGATAGAGGGGATGTGCCAGTTCATTTTGTTAAATAAAATGTAACCGTGAAGTGAACTATCATTCCACCCAGAAGTTATTGATTGGCAGCTCACTACTTACGGTGAAATGTTTACAAAATAGCACTGCTGTTGTCGTTAGTTGAATTCGAGTTTCTTATCCCTATAATAGTTCTGAAAGTGTAAGTATAATAAAATACAGTTGTTTTTCCTGTATCTTCTGATAAACAGAATTGAGTTTTAATGGCCCAGGGAGTCTAGGGCAAATTTTGAGACAATCAACCACTAACGGCCGGTTTCAATAACGTATCTATCTTTAACTAACTGTCAAATTAGCTACCAACAGTAGCTGAAACGTCAAATTTAACGTTGACTACTGTTGGTAGGTTGGCAGTTGGTTAAAGCTAGATACGTTATTGAGACCGGCCGTAAAATAACTGATTTCAAATGCACATATTCATACTCAAGGCCAATGAAAGACCGCATTATGACGTATTAATCCTATCAAGATTCTTATTCGAAAGATGGATGGCGTTATCTGTCATGTATAACACCGTCTCTCTCTCGCATGAGAATCTCGATGACGTTAAAAGGTCAATCAACTCATGAACTGTCAAATGATCTAACTCCAAAACTGGCCTAGGGTCCGAAGCCAATAAAGTAAGAGTATTTCGAACAAGTACCATAAAGGTCCATACAATAAAGCTTTTTAAATATACGATATGTTACGGAATATTACCAACTACCGGCTAAGTACCTAAGATTTTAAATAAACTCATTGTTAAAAATGGAAAACTTTTCTAAACGAGGCTATTGCTTATTTAATTGATACTTAGTAATTTATCCTACATGTCCAATGTTTTAAGTAGTTTAATTTGGAGGTACTTAGAACTTGATGTCTTTTGTCGTAGAAAAATATTTTTATTTTACCAGAATTTGTTAACACGCATTTCATCGGTCTCCTAAACTAACCAACATCTTTTTGTATACCTTGTAATCAGACAGTTAAAGAGCATTTTAGCTCAATTTTTCGAAAACCCATTCAGTCAGTTACAATTCTTTATTTGAAAAGTAACATCGGCAAACCTTCAGCTAAATTCGTTACCACGAACCCAATCACCTTTCAGAGACTACTTGATTCGCAAATCTTCGACAAACTTCGGTACGTTCACTGTGTCGGAACGAAAAGAGTTTGAAAATGTTTTTTTTTTTATTACAAACAGTTTTAGAATGATTCATTTGAATCAGTAACAACCGTTCGGTATATACCGAATGGACGCTAACGTTATTGGTTAACGTTCTTTCCGTTTTTATCCTTACACCGCGTTTGTGAGTATTTTTTTCGAATAAATATTTATGTGCAAATTAAACAGTTCAAATAACTGCATAATGACAACACTGTTTAGAAGGAATGCGAGCGAACACTTTTCCGCTAAATGCGGTCAACGCAGTACGAACGAACATGTTCGCTCACTCTCACCTACCTCATTCACTGCGCGAACGAGTGAATGATCGCTCACAACTGTCAATCTATTCTGTTCAGTTACTACTACGTGAAAACGCGGCGTCACTCCGAATCTCAATAGAGTAGAAGAGTAACAACGCAGGTGTCCCCTGCAGGGATTAGATCTCAATTATGCGCCGCCCTCTTCCCTTGCATGTAGCCCTCCCACCTCTTAGCCGTATTGATCAATATCGGGTCGTTATCTAAGCCTGCTAGAAGATACAACTGGTTCACGTGAGTCGCATGGTAGTCCCACCTAGCAATGTTTGGGCTGACCCCTAAAGTAAAATGTCTCAGGTCATAGAAACTTCCGCTGCCAGTATCGAAGAGAGGAAGGAGATTTTTCAAGGAGGTCATACCGTCGTCGAACATTTTCTTCGCCAGCGATATGGAGTTTTCTCCTTCGATGATGTGGAGGTCGTAGAGGCCTAGTAGGGTGTATATGAAGCCGTTGAGGACGAAGAGGGGCGGTTTGGTTGGGTATTCTTCGTACCTGTAATCAGTAAAAAAATAAAGTTTATAACCGATTGAATGGGGCTTTAATTAACTGTTTGAATCTCTGCTTACTATTGTCCTAGGGTTTGAAGACAAAGATAAATTACCAATCAGAACTCAAAGGAAGACTACTTTAAGCCGTAAGAAACCCTTACCTATTTCGTGTACTCACCACACATACTTGTCCATCCACAGCGCCTTCACGCCGCCCGCGTGGCTGGGCACGTCCAGCAGGTACAGCGCACGCTTGGCGGCCTGCAAGTACGTGGCATCGCCGCTGCGGAAGTAGGCGCGGGAGAGCAGCGATATGGCGTGGCCTTGACTCATTGCCGAGTGCCTGGAACACGAAAATGCTATTAAAGTAGGTGCAACTGCAAGGAAGATGGCAATAAGAAGACGCGCGCCGCCGTGTAGAACTGCCACATGTGCTCGCTTGAGGACACAGTCACTAGTACACTCACCAGCCCGGCTTGAGCTCTGCCACCCCCGCCGCCATGCGCCTGCGCACGGGGATGGGCCAGCCNTGGGCCAGCCCCCGCTGCGCGCGCGCTGCGACCGCACGAGCCAGCGCGCCGCCGCGTAGAACTGCCACATGTGCTCACTCGAGGACACTGTCACGTTGTCCAGCGAGCCACTGCCACTTAGGATGATGCTTGATATCTGTTCAAGGATAGAAAAAATGTATTAGGCCTGTCAGCGCGTCACACATAGCTGGACGCGACTGCAGGGAAGGCGGGGGGGCTCGCGGGGCTTAACGGGCACAACTCGTTCATAGTTACGAGCATTTCTTTGAATTAATTGTCTCTTTATATTTATGATATTAAATCTATGTAATACAATTCACTAGTTTAAGGTTAATTAAAGTCTCAAGTCAAGCATGGTATTTTTTGCAAAGAATATTAGAAAGCGTATTTAAAAATTCCGAAATTTTGTTGCATTCTCGTCTCAGCGACAATCAAAGTAAATATAAAACGAGACCTACATTAGAGTTATTTGTTGACAGATTGAGAACAAGATCGGAATGCATCCGTTCTTAAAAATACTATAATTTATTTTGCCCCTCGAGAACATTTCCGACTAAAGCGCAAGCTATTAGTGAGATTAGTTTGTTTTAAAAATACACGTAGAAAAAAAACAAACAAGCCGGCATCAGTTTCACACAGTTGGATACGCGGAATTGAATAGCAAAGTTACCTTGAACTTATTCCTGGGTGATCTCCGCTTGGGCCTGTCCTGCAGCGCCCAGCCTTTCTGCATGTCGATGATGAGGTCCCTGGTGATGCGTCTCCATGGCTGCTCCACGCCTATGCCGTAGTATATGTGGTCCTCCTACAGTTGGGAAAAATTCTTACTTCTTTGTGTAAGTCAAAACGTTTTGGGAAAACTTTCGTTGCACGTGTATAGCAGCACGTGTGTAGTCTGTGTTTCCTGATAGCTACAAAACGGGGGTCTTTAAGTCAAGAGTGAACAGGAAACTTCTGGGCGAGCGTGCTCCATCGTCGACCACATCATTGCTTTCCATCAGGAGATTGAGATCAAACGCGAGCCTTTCAACAATAAAAAAATCAAGATATTTGAAAGTTACCGTTTTTATAATGCACCCGCCATGTTATCTCATTTACACCCTTGCCAGGTAGATAATGCCCAGGGCATTAAGTCCGCCTAGTTCCTATGTGCGTAAAGTTTAAATAAATAAATATTCATATTAGAAACCCCGATTCTCCAAGGCGGGCTAGAACTATGTGAGAGGAATTTCAATAGGTAGAAAAATGTCTGGAAGTCTGATGTTTCTTTAGTCATTTATTGCAAACGTCACCATCGGGTTTTTTTAAGAACGTCAACAATGGTTTTAAAACATTATCATAAAAAATATTTAGTGTTCAGTGTTCCTGAAAGCAAGTCCAATAAAATAGTATTAAGTTCTCACCTGAGCCGAAATCAACTGCGTACTCGTAACATAATGCAGATACACGGTCTCTTTTTTATCCTTATTTTGTAGCACCACCGTCATCGAGGAGTTGGCCTTCATCTGAAGATCAACACTCAGCACAAAGTCTTGCGTCAGGTTCACTTTCAACCACACCTGACTCGACGCGTGGTCCGACGTCGAAAACCTCAACACGTTCGACTGGACTGAACTATCGAACTCTCTGGCCATATACGCATCTTGGCTTATAATCCAATTTTCTAAATGCTTCTCTCCATCGTCTATTATTCGTCTCTTTGGCTCATTTTCAGTTATATGCTTGCTGTAGTGAGCTAGCCCGAATTGCGCGATTTGTGTGGGATAGAAGAACCCTCGGGGCTCCCATTGTGTGCTGACGGGGACCCCTTCGATCCCACTGATACATTTGACTCTGTCCCTGACTTCTACGTTGTAGTTTTCGAAGGTAGTGAAGGTCCCCCGAGGATCGTACTTCTTCTTCGGATGGTAGATCTTACCGTAACTGTGTGACCATTCGAATTTTTCTGTGCCGTCCGCTCTTGATATTTTGCCGTAGATCTGTGGAGTTTTATCGATTTAATTTCTGTGTATTCTGAAATTGAATCTGCGCTATTTTCTAAAGGTGGAAATTTGTTAGTTCTTCATTCACATAGCAACGGAGTAACGGTTCGGAGATTTTTTGTAGGTAAAGCTATCTATCTATCTATAAGTCAGAGAAGTGAAATGGATTGTCGAAATTTGCTACAAAGACATTATTAACGCATATTTTATAGTAGTAATTATATAAGTTTATACGCGATTGTGCGTAGTATTAAACATAATAGTTATCGACACGGGCCCGAAATGCGTTTAAATCGATAAGGATTATCTACAAGGTCGGGCATATACGTAGCTCTGCGGTTAACGAACCTGTTATTATACCACCACCTATATATTTTTATGGTTTTGTTGACCTAGGTACTACATAAACAATTTTAAATTTCCAAGAACCTTAATCTATATTTTTATTGGTACGTCTTGTTTATCTTTAACACATCAAATAATAATTTATTCAATAATAATTTATTCAAATAAAAACGTCTACAAAAATGTACATTTAGTCAGCAATAATAATATTTTCCTTACAATAATAGTGCCTAAAAATAAACTAAACTAAGATATTTTTATTAAACATGCAATTAACGGTGGTTCGGAATTGCATTGTTAAACAGCGATCCGCCCGATCTAGGTTACTTTAAACCTGTGTTTCAGGCCATCACTCTACGATCCAATTACATTGGGACAATACAATTTAAAGTTAAACTATGAATACATAAATAAAAAATAAATTA
>NDFZ01005129.1:94758-112819 GCA_002192655.3 Mamestra configurata
CTCGTCCAGTGCATCGCAGTGGTACCTAGTGGTGAAGATGTGTGTCCTAGCTAGGCCGGCTGGCGGACCTGCCCCGCTGGGCACGGCGGCGCGCGGCAGTACCGCAGCCGGCGTCTCGCTCGCGCGCGCGTGTCCGCCATGCGTCCGTCTCGCTCGCTCTGCCGTACAGCAGCACTGCACATGCAGCCTGCAGTATTCACGATCTGTGCCAACTTAGTGTCCTCTCGAGGAATCCTTAACTCGAACATTACATGAAATCAATATATTCCTGTAATAGCAGCTACATGCCTGTTCCCAATGTGATCTATATTCCACATAAACTCTGCTCATTCCTGCAGGGACATGGTAGATGGGTTTTGTATTAAAAGTGTACCATAAATAGTAATCGTACCGATAATGACGTGCCCATTGGTGTAGCACATGCGTAGCACACTCGTAGCAGGTCGTAGCGGCTCGTAGCGGCTCGTAGCATACTACTGTAGCATTGCGTAGCCCGTAGCTAGTGATGTTGTTATAGAGGTATGGTAGAACAAACGTTTTTTCTACAATTGTACAAGTAGGTATATTCTATGATGTGTATTTGCATGTCATATTATTATGTACTTACATCTATATAATTATGATTATATGTGCATCTATGTAATGTCCACGTAATGTTTTTCCCCATTTGCATACAATACCTGTGAATCTATCAAAAGTAAATCGTATACTATCCTATCTTACATATAAACATACAGTATATAGCAGCTGGGTGTCACCTCGAAACCAAAAACATGGTAGTTTATTCAGTGATCGATCGCAGACATAAGTCTTCAAAAAATTACAACAATTTCGACAATGTGTGATATTTCTAAGCTTATTCTTAGCTAAACGTCAATTAACATTTTTATGAACAAAATAATCCACTGGGTATCGTAATAACTGAACCATTATTCATTATATTGTTTTCGATAACTGACATAATTTTGTTTATAGAAATATAGGTACGTTTTCTCAATTACCGCGAACAATGAATCAGGGCTTTGCCCCACAGCAGTGTAGATGGCTGTGCGGTGACCATGGTTCGGCGAGCCGGAAGACTTCTCCTGTAAACGTTAAAAAAAGTTGCGAATTGCAGATACCCTTTGTTATTTGATTCCTAACACTATCACGACAAAGTTAATTATTTCAAAAGACAATTTTGTACGTATAAGATTTACCAGCATGCGAGTAGGTTGCAGGTGGAAACACGGCCTAATACTGTTGAAAATAAAGTTGATTTCATAGTACTCTAGTTATCTACTAAAGACATTATACACATGTAAAGAAAGAAAGAAAATTGCATTTATTGACACACTAAAAAATAACACCTTACAAATAGGGAATATAATAATTATGTAATACATTATTGTGTCAAAAAGGGTCTCAGCTCAGCATAATGTCAGGTGGCAACACTAGGTATTGCTACCTAGCGCTGATTTTCAGCTGCAGCCCATCGGTGCCAAACGCGCAGTACACATATATAAAAAAAATAAGTGATGGGCACTGAATCGGTATTTGTAAACTTAATAAATACAATGTAAAATCAAAGTGAGGTTGAGAAGTGTAGAATGATGTTTAAAAATCACAATAATTCCGTCATATGTTATAAAAATTGGTATTAATTTAACAATTACTTCTAAACCACAAATATTATTGCATAAATATTATTTACATACGCAAATATTATAAAATTAAAATAAAACAATAATAAACATAAAAATTAAAAAAAGAAAATGATGATCCCATGTGATACAATGGAATGTGATGGTCACCATACATGTATTGATGGTCACCATGTATGTATGAAGGTTGTACGCAGACGCAAGAATTAAAAAACATCATGCCAGTTTTGTTATAAATCACGTTGGATAGAGAACGAGGTTCTTGTTGCTTATGGACTGAACTATTAGAGTAGTAGGAGTTAGAAGAGATTAGCTTGTCCAGGGGCGGATCTGGGATTGTCGTTTGGGTTTCTTGCTTATTTTGCTTGACGCATAACAAGCCTCCTTGGATTACTTTTCGTAAATGACTCAATTACTTCGTTAGGTTGTAGACTACCAAAGAAATCTGGATCATTTTTGGGGGGGTGAGGGGCTTATCCCACCTGGATCCGCCAATGAGCTCGTCTAACTGCGACTTGTTCTTTTGGAGTCGATGGCTTACATTTAGCCTTGTAAATAGCAGCATCAGTGGCGTTCATTGGGTCCTCAAAAGGGTAAATGTGTTTAGGACTCTGTAGCCACTCATACTACAAGCCTTTCTGTTACTTTTTGACCAGTTTTAAGTTCATTTAGTCCTCACGCTATTTTATTTATAAACTGGGTAATTCCTTTAAAATCGCGTTTATCAAAATCGTGCGTTTCTTCTTTCAAACGCATGAACCGACTTTGTTGAAACGTAGACGCAAGATTCGAGTACGTACTCGTAGGCAAAAGGTAAAACATAGTTAAAAACTTTTTCGAAAAAGACTTTGAAAGAAAGAGTGAACTTTAAATATGAGAACTTGTGAATTTGTATGAAATACTGGAGGAGAAGATCCACTCTTAACTTGTTTTAAAAAGTTTATAGGTAACTATTGTCCCTACGAACAGGAGTCGATCAGGATTCTGTCAGTCACCGAGCTACGGAAGAATTCTATATGTATATTGATTAGTTTTTACCAGCGGCTTTGTTCGCTTGAAAGTGGAAAATAAACCCAAGGGAATATATAAAATATACTAATCCAAGCCATGGCCTACCCGTGTTAAAATTTTATCCGAATTCGTTCAGCCATCGAGGCGACTTATTGAAAAATATCCAAATAGGCTGTCACATTTGTAATAGGTATTTGTAGGTAGTATTTGGGCGAACAAGAATGCGGTCTGTCGGTAAACTATCGCGACACGCACATAATATAGCTCCAGAATAATTGTTGAGGAAGGGATTAAAGTTTAATAAAAACCCAGCAGGTACAATTGTTTTAGTCATTTGGACACAAAACTACCTATTTCATACCACTAACGAATCTTACAATCTTTGTCACTGCAACGGGTAAGGTGTCCCTAAAAGGTTTATAGCTCTCAAAGCACCTAAGTTGTCACTCAGCTTTAGAGGAGAGTCCTCGGCAAACTGGTAAGTCCAGTCCTTATTTTAATTGCCATCATCATCATCATCATCATATCAGCCAATTGCCGTTTATTGCCATGAGATTGATCAAAAGAAATTTTAGATTCCTCATAACTCAAAACCTATATATTTTTTTTAATTTACCCATATGTAATTTTAACACAATAAGCATTTTTTAAATTGCTTAATTAACTATAACTATGTATACTTTCAAATTAACAAAAACTCTTAACTAACTAGAGCTAAAAATAATCTAAAATACGGCGTGGAAAACGCTGTTCACTGTGCCCAAAAAAAGTTGTTCACTTTGTCCAATGAGCCCAAAATATGATACTTCAAATAAACTAGCCACTTTTAAATTCTCAAATTCGGCCTGTCAAAGAGATGAAGATAGTTGCACGTTCCAAACCGTACAGATCTCTATGAAGAAGAACGTGCAAGAAACTCCACGGACAGTGTTGGTTACTCTTATGACTGTGTGAAGTCAAAGTCAAAATATTTAATTTACTATACCACTAAAAGGCACTTTAAACGTCAACATTTACCTTCAGCTAAAAGACTATAAGTAAAATAGTAAAGTGAATCTAGTGTCCATTCGCTACGATAGATTCTGATACCGGAAAACGGACAAGAAACTCTACCGTTACCCGTACTACTAATTACTCCCATGTAGTCAACATGCTCAAGATAAGAAGCCCACTGCTTCTTTTAGTGTTGCCAATGTATCTTGTATTATGAAAGGTAAATAATTTGCTTGACAAAACAGTTCAGAGATTTGGAATGAATACGAGTGTTAAGGGTTGATTGTTGTTATGTACCTATGAAATGGCTGTTTTTTTTCAAGCCACTTTGAATTATTTATATAATTTCGGTTAGACTTGGAATAATAACGTTTATAATTATAAGTTAACGGTTTAACTTATAATTTTAGTTAGTTGTCCGTTTAATGAAATGGCAATTTTAAAGGTAAAGAGCTCATTGGCCTGTGACAGACAGACGCTCATACATACAAACAGACGGACGGCGTAGTCGGCGTCGGCCTAGAAATACCATAACACCTACCGACCATAGCACCCTTTCGGCAGTCTAAAACAGGACAGCGATTCTTGCACTAAATCCAGAAAATGGTTATCAAAACTACAAGATGTTCCTAGAGAGGCCAGTAGTCAAGAATACTACTAAAAATATCACATAGCTATATTTAGAGCACAAAGCTCGGCAGAAAGATAAGTACTATCATCGTTCATCTTCATTTAAAGTCGGCCGCAGGACGGATTTAATTTTTCTTATCAGGATCTTTGCTAAATAATATTTTATCGCTCGTTTTCCGTTGGAAAATTTGTCAGAAAATCCCTACTATATTATTATTAGCCGGTAATTCGTTTCGGATGTTTTGATGTATTATTTAAATAAGCTACAATTTTGTACTAAAAGCGGTGTATTGCGATTCAGAATTAAAGAAAATCGTCGTTCCTATTAAAAATCTGCAGAGGCTATCTTATCTTTGTCTGCCTAAAACGACGTCTTTTATAATGCGCACAGCAAAGGAGTGGAACTCTTTGCCTGCGTCTGTGTTTCCGAACGCATACAACCCTAATCTCTTCAAAATTAGAGTGAACAGGCTTCTTCTGGGTAAGCTCGCTCCATCGTCGACTTTGTCTCTGTCATCTATGACCTAGACTAGAGTCAAGAGCAAACCCATATTAAATAAAATAAAAAAATAAAAAAAACTGCTTAAGTCTTTTTCTATGATTATCGTGTACGAAGGGAATGCCCTTTTTTTTTTGTCTTTTACTGACTAAAACCCATCCGTGTTCCTTCTAAAGCCCTTTGCGTTCCAGGGCCGCGGTGACTCTTTCGAACAAATACCGCAACCCTAGCAGAAGGGAATGCCCTACCTACACGATTTGTAATAAGAACGACGATCTGCTTTCATTTTATCAATAAATCCTAGTGATTCCCTATCGAATCGTAATATGTTATTGTGTTGCATTATGTACTCATAGAGTTATCTATATTTCCGTTGCGACGATTTCTAATAGGTAATTTTTACTCATATTAAGTAAAGTACCTGGATGACCGAGCTTTGCTCGTTTTTTTTTTTTGGTAAACGTTTTCTAGAAATAAAACCTAGCTAGATCGATTTATCGCCCTCGAAACCGCATACTTAATTTCATGAAAATCGTTGGAGCCGTTTCCGAGATTTAGATTATATATATAAAATTTACACATATACACAAGAATTGCTCGTTTAAGGGTATTACATACTTCATTATGAGAATACCTACAATCCGGTCAAGTTAGGTGGCAACAGAACGGCAATATATTGAAAAACCTCTAAAATTTATTTATTGTCAATTCCATTTCCCAAAGCACAATAATCTTCAAATTCTAATGTAGGTATAACCTAACGCAGGCGTTTCGAAAATCCTCTAAATATCGATTCGAAGGCGACGAAGCTCGGTGGAGATCCTTTTTAATTCCTTCGTTTAAGCATTAATCTCCTCATAAAGTCCTTCCCCGAGGATCTTCGAGGAGGGCAGAGGAACCAACGTTGCTTTAAATTAAAATGATGGGAAATCGATGATTATTATCAGTATTATGTCAGAGCGCCGTTATTAAATGGACTTCTGCAAGTATTTTAATTTAGGACGTGATCTGTCGGAGCTGGCTGTCGAAAGATATTTGTCTGGTAGCAAGAGTTGAACTAACTCATGTAACATTGGAATGGGGAAAGATTATTGAGAGTGATATTTCAAGACGAGTACCTTAAGAATCTTGCTAACACACATATCGTGGAGTTTCTTGCCGATTCTTCTCAATAGGAAATGACGAATTCGAACCGTGCCGTAGCTAATACAAAACGTCAGAACGTTTTATAAGTGCCATTGTAGGCCTATGGGAAATAAATTAATTTGAATTTATTGCATGCATTTGCAGAGCAAAGACAAAGGAAATAAGTATATAATTTTACATTGTTTTAATCCTAAGAACAATATAAATGAGGTTCTATAAGTCCAGCAATTAAAACCAATATTTTATTCATTTTTTGTATTTTTTGTATTTTCTGCTTCGTGACAGTATACACGGTGTGACAGAAACAAAACAACGCCATTACTGAAAAGGGATAATAAATGTGTTCCCATCATTTTGAACAACTTTTACTAAGGGACCAACACTGAAATCGCGAAAAAAATGCTGAGTGCAGCTGTTGAGTACATTTTTTCGAGTTATGCGCACATAAATATATAGGACAGTTGACCTGTGCCATCCAGACTTCACTGTGATATAAAACCTGTAGTTCCAATATTTTCTGAAATCCTATTCATTAAACCTACAATAAACACCCCATCAATTTATATTCATGCCTAACAGATTTTTTTTTTCCTTACCCTATTGTGTCCCACTGCTGGGCAAAGGCCTCCCCCATATCCTTCCAGACATTCTTTTCTTGTGCCACCTCGAACCAGCCTTCGCGGTGTGCATCCAAGTCATCTCGCTACCGCTTTCAACAGTTTTATTTAGCTTTTGTTAATTAGTTTTCATCAAAGCTGATTTCCGGCTTCTCTCATTACCTATGTATAGCTCGGGCGGCAGGTGGCCTGTCTAAAACTGCACCTAACCCATTTCCCCCAAGCTTAGAAGCATAATTTAATCACAGTCGTCCCAATTTTCCATCTGATCGATAGCGGTCCGATTATTTGACTGCTAAACACATTTAGTGTTGACCTGGCTGTTCTATTCTCTAGCGTCTGTTGATTGGTTATTTTTAATTTATTAGGATAACTAATTTTATTGGGAAACTGATCTTATAGCCTGTCAACTATGTTTTAACAATAATAATAAAATATCCACCAATTCAGACAACGTTTGGTTCACAGTAGGAGTTAGTAGCACTTAATATCTATACTACTATTATAAATTTATATTATAACTACATAGTGTTATCCTATTTATATTTGATTATACAACGTGTAACAGAATAAAAGCAATACCTTTTAAGGGGTCATTGTACTCATCATTATGAACACCTTTTACTATGGGAAGTTTTATTTTTTATCTTGGGAAGTTTCTGTTCAGTACATTTTGTCTAGTAGTGCGCACATTAATGAATGGGGCAGTCGATTTTTTTTTCGCGATTTCAATGTTGGTCCCATAGTGAAAATTGTACATAAATATGAGTTCAATTACCACTTAATACTACGTTAGTTAAATTTATAAATAATAATTTATTTATTTGAGAAACAAAATTAAAATCTAATTAAATTAAATATAAATCATATAAAATCAACACCAAATTTTATAATTAAAATCTAATCAAAAAATAAATTAAACACAAATTAAAAATACTACTACTACTAGCTGTTTATGTAGGTAAGCAGGTACACATACAAACAATTGCACATTACTCAATTTTAAACATACTCTACTGATGCTTTTTCATATATTACTTACTTAAATAAAACCCATATAAATAGTATAGTGTGTATATCCATAGTCAATTTATAAACAAAATTTTTATAAAACAAAGTGACTTAAAAAAGGTACCTACACTTTCATTAAAAATACGTACTTACCCAAGACAATATCCTCTCACATCCACTACTTTTCTACAAGTACTTACACCAGGCATACCTGTCTGCATTCCAAGCCATCGGCAGTCCAATAAGAGCAGATCTTGTAAAAATAAACGCTTCACACGCGACTGCCGTCCTCCCTCGCTGCTCATTTGTTCACCCCCCCTCCCCCATGGGAAGGAGATGGGGAGTCATAATCTGTTGCAGTTTATGTCTCCCACCCGCCGACGCCCTAATTTGTCTAATTACAAAAGAAATCAGAGTTAAGTTTCATATTAAATAGTTGAAATGCATCAAACTTGTCTTCAAAACATTCAGAATATTTTTATTGTGCATAAACGCTACATACCTATTTGGGCACTTATAAAAAGTGTCCTATGTATTTCCATATAATTATGTTCTGGACCGTTGATGCTATCAGCCAACAGGCTATTATATATAAAACCTAAATTTCAAATTTCCATATATGTACATATGTTCTGGACTGTTGATGCTATCAGCTTGTTCTTTAGCCATTTTACCATTTTTTTAGGCCGACACTCCATGTAAAATAGGCAGTTCAGCTGCATTCAGATTCAGCTTGGAAGCCGACCCCAACAAAGTTGGGAAAAAGTCTAGCCAGACTATGATCCTTCTGTATAGCAAGTAGAATGACTAATTAGCACACACAATAGTAAAACAATAGCGACTTGTCTTTTTTTACAAGTCGATAGCTGAGTGGTTATTGGATATGTTTATCAAATCAACAAAAAACCACAACAAGAGTGATTCGCTCAACTTTATCGATGCGAGCTTTTAAAAATAGAAAATTCTCCTTTATTTAAAACAAATAACAAAGAAAGTTATAGTTCACGGGCGATCGGCCATTTTGAATACAATGAATTGAAATAAGTATGATTGAATACAACTTCAGCATGCAACGCTGTTTGAGTACACGGGTTTATTAAAACAGTTTTTATCGGCTCCATGAGTTGTGTAATTTCGAAATGTACGACTGTATTATGCTACCTGAGCAGTTCGTTTTTAGGGTTCCGTACCCGAAGGGACCAACGCAACCCTATTACTAAGCCTCCGCTGTCCGTCCGTCCATTCGTTCGTCTGTCTGTCAGTGGGCTGTATCTCAAGAACCATAATAGGTGGACAGTTGAAATTTTCACAGAGTCTGTATTTCTATTGCCGCTATAACAAATTAATTTTTGTGTAGAAGTTAAAAAAATAATTAACCGCTATACAAAAACTTAAATTAACACTTAACCAAACCAACCCATGCAATACAAGAAACGTGTTTTTTTGAATGCCTAATGTTTAAATCGGCTGTTTTAAATTAATTATTTTTCCTTGCCGATACTCGGGGCTTCGGGCAAGCAGAGCTGCTTGCCCGAAGGCAGGAAGAAGCAGGCTTGTCTTCGAGGGTAAGAAAACTTTTTATTATTCTTTCGGTTGCAGTCGACCACGGTCTCACCTCATGAAAAGCAAACTTTGGTCGATAATGACGCCAGAAGTAATATGCATTCACAAAATATTAAAATTAAATCGTCTAAGACAAAAGAGGGTAATGTTTTGTGTATCAGGTGTATCTTCGTGCTTGAGTACGTTAAGGTAAAATAATCCCAGATACCCATAGCGAGTATCTCACACGTTTACATAAAATCCCACATATAGTTGTTATATGGTAAATGTCAAGTAGTAACACATGTAAGGTCAAAAGTAACACATGTTTTGGTAACTTGAGCGATCAGCGATCAATCAAGCATGCCGCCGAGTGGGTAGGCAGTGGGCGTTCATGTAACACGGTGTTTAATACAAAAATAGTGTAATTAATAGTTTGTTTACGATTAGCCAGCCCCCGCAACTTCGTTTACTAAAACATAGAATCCTTGATTCCTTCGCTCAGAGGTGGAGTTAAACAATCCTTAAGAGAGATAAGATCATTTATTTGTCCAAAACATGAGTATATATACAGAGGAGCTCGTGGCTAAAAGAATAACAGCCGCACGGTTCTATCAAGGTTAAACAACACTTGCTAAGGTTGGTGTGTGGATGGGTGACCATCCTAACATAGGTACCGAGTTTCCTTCGTGCCTCGGAAAGCACGTTAAGCCGTTGGTCCCGGCTGTCATTTGTAGATCTGTGCCAGTTGTTACGGACTGTCAGAAGCCAGTAAATCTGACTCCAGTCTTGCCAAGAACTACCGTGTTACCCAGTTATATGGTTGTGGAGGTCTGGTAGGCAGCCGCTCTACGTAAAATAATAGTATTCAGTTAAAATCTAGTTCGGAAGCCGACCCAAATATAGTTGGGAAAAGGCTAGGCAGTTGATCATGTTGAGTTGATCATCATCACACATGGCATGCAAGATGTTACAATTAAATTATATCAGTCATATTTTGCCTTAACGGCGTACAAATATTATAGGGTAGGTTATTTTGTAAACATCTAATATTTATAAATTTATCCAACCAAGCCAGAACCTTTTAATTTTTTTGGGTTTTGAACTTGATGGATAACCAACGGAAAACTATTAATAAACCTCGGCTGTCCGTTTGTCAGTCTGTTTGTCAGCGGGCTTTATCTCATGAGGTCCACGATCCAACCTACCAACAAACCGATTAAATGCACCTTTCACGTTATCTCCACTCCACTCTTGGGCTGCCTGGTTGAGAATGCCTGGGACATTGTCCATCTTTGTACCCATGTATGTAAACAAGGTATAACATGAAGTCCAAATAAATACATAAATAGAAATGGTACGAACGTTCCCAAAAGATGGCTGTTTTCTCTTACTTTGAAGGTTGATGGCGTATGCCTGAAAGTTGTGGAATTTTTAGTTTTCCAGATTTTGTTAAGTGGTATTTCACTTTTATCTTGAAACAAACTTCAACGCCTTTTTTGGCATGTTCAATTTTAAAGAAAGCCTCTCTTTACCTATGTACAGCCTTATTTATAAACAAAGTAGGACAGAATCGAGCTCAAAGGGGTCGGTTACATACATACATACAGGTGAAGCTAATAAAAGCGTGTTAAAAAGTACCACTCTAAGACCTGTGACCTGTTAGTCACGGAAATGTGTTTTTTTTTTGTATAAATACACATATTTTCCAGAAAAAGAATATAATCTAATTATGATATTCATTCAAAGGTCAAGATAGAGCTGACACGGGATTTAAATTTTTTGTGTTATGGAATCAAGACACTTTTTGTCAATCATCTATTTATGTAACATGAAATGAAAATGTAAATGCCCCGATCTTTTCCTTGTATTTTCCGAAAGAGGTCGAGCTATTTGCGAAAACAAGCAGTACACAATTACAATTTTTCAGTAATCTTATTGTAAATACTTCGACAACTAGCTGATTCCCGCGACTTCGTCCGCGAAAATGTCGGCTTCAGAGACTTTCGTTCCCTCATATAGTTTAAATTTCCAAACATCCTTTCTTAGCGGATACTTAAGTTATAAAAAGAAACCTAATTAAAAAAAACAGTTTTCTGGACTTTTAACTAGGCGTTGATAGTCTGTCAGGACAAACGATTTTTGAGTATAGATAGATATAGAAAATATGCAAGTGATTTTCTGACATTGAAATCGGGAAGGCCCCAAATTTGAAGTCGGTATTAAAAAGAAAGGATGAAGAAAGTTACCCCTAAATCTTCAAGACCCTTAATTCTTCCCAGATGGAGTGTTTCCATGAAAATTTAAAAGTGACTACAGAAACATTTATAAAGTGCTCGAACACTTGACAAAACACAGCAGACAAGAAAGTTAGCCTTGCACTAACTGAAGTGGTCTCGACTAAGAACCATTCTATTTTAAAAGCGCGGCCTTGGGCTCTTTCTGTCGCTGAAACATGTTCGGACATATTTCAGAGTGGGTTTCAATATAGGTAGGCATGTCAGCATTTTATGAAATGCACTTTAAAAGGGTGTTTTTTTGGTTGCTGTTGAGCAAGGTATTATTGGGTACTAGTTGCCGCCCGAGGCTCCGCCCGCGTGATTGTCGAAGATTATCCCAAGGGAACATATTCCCGGGATGAAAAGTATCCTATATGTTATTCTAGACTATAATCTACGACTGTGCTAAATTTTATCAAAATCCATTCAGTCGTTTTTGCGTGAAAGAGTAACAAACATCCATCCATCCTTACAAACTTTCGCGTTTATAATATTAGTGGGAAGTAGGATTTTCACCTGAATTTTCTCACTAGCTGCCCTGATTATAGATTTATGCCTGGTAGATGGCAATCGTTTCGTACCCTGATTTATGGGACTTAAATATATGAACTAAATAAAAAGAGAATGAGAAATACAGTCACAGTGTGTGAAGAGACAGAGAAGGTAACTTACATAAACTTAGACTATACTTACCTACTAATTGTAGGATACTTCTTTGCCAGAGGCTTCGTTCGCGTGAAAGTAATATAGAAACTATCCCAAGGGAACATTTTCCCGGTCATATACATTATCATAAGTCCTATTCCAGAACATGATCTAGTCGTGTGCCAAGTTTAATCCAAATCCGTTCAGCCGTAAAGACGTGAAGAGGTAGCAAACAAAAAAACTCAGTGTCGCGTTTATTTTCATTTAATATTTTTTATTTGAGATGAGTTTGCTCTTTACTCTAGACAAAGTCGACGATGGAGCGAGCTTACTCAGAAGAAGCCTGTTCACTCTAATTTTGAAGAGTTTAGGGTTGTATGCGTTCGGAAACACAGACGCAGGCAGATAATTACACTCCTTTGCGGTGCGCATTATAAAATACAAATGGAAACACCTAGTGCGAATTGGTGTAATAGCAACAAGGTAGGGATGGATTATAACAACAATTAGGAGAGGTTTGCGTTAGAGCACAATCTCGCCTGATGGAAAGCTATGGTCGAGTTTGGAGCAGGCTTGCCTTGAAGTACCTTATGCAAACTTGACTTAAAGACCTCCACAGGTTGTAACTTATCAGGAAAAGCAGACTCCAGCAGGGAATTCTACTCCTTAGCTGTACGCACAGTTATTCCTAAAACGTTGTGCGAATGCTTCAAGCAAGCGCAATGTCTTCGGCTCTACTCAGAAGCACTGGTCACAGTGAGTCCTGCCTGTCATCACCTTGATCTGATCTGCCCATCGAGTAGGCGAACGCCCGCGAGGTCTATTTCCATCCACTTTTTCCACTAAAATCTGTTTAATTTGATATTCCACTCGATAAGATAGCCAAAACTAAATCGTGGGCTCCCTAGTTTAGACGCTTTGGTGAAACATGCGTAAATATACACCCAGACAACTAAAATCATAATACGAGTAGAGTAATTTTTAACCGACTTCAAAAAAAGGAGGAGGTTCTCAATTCGGTAGTATGTTTTTTTTAGTATGTTTGTTACCTCATAAATGCGTCATTTATGAACCGATTTGAAAAATGATTGATGGGTTCATCAAAATCAGTTCAGTAGTTTGGTGTTTAAATCAAAATAGCTGGAAAAAATATGTCATGCAAGTAAACTAAATTGCGTATTTTGCTTTCCTGTGACTTTTCAGTGGTGTTGTTAGGTGTAGGGTACCAATATAAAGTGAAAAATAAAAAACTTTTTAACGAAAAAATACTACCGACTTCCAAATAAAAAAACACTACAAAGTATAAAGTAACTTCAATTTCGGAAGTCGGTGTTAAAATACAAAGAAACAACCAAAAATACCGACTTCCAATTAAAGTTATTTTATACTTTGTAGTGTTTTCTTGGGTTCCGTACCTCAAAAGGAAAAACGGAACCCTTATAGGATCACTTTGTTGTCTGACAGTCCGTCTGTCTATCTGTCAAGACCCTTTATCTCGGGAACGCGTGGAGGTATCGAGTTGAAATTAAAACTATATACTCAAGCCTACAGTCCTTTAAAGCTGTGAAAAATCAAACTTCTAATTTAACGTAAAATAGAGATACGGCCGTTTATGCCGCAAAAAACGTATATTTCAACACTCAAGGGAATCAAAATGGGCTATATTATATATAGGCTATAGGCTACTTCCCGTTGACCTAAATTCATGAAATTTGGCAAAAATATAGATCTTAGAGTACAAGTACGAAAATTGGGAATTTATAGTTTTATCATACAAAAAAAAAACATTTTTACGATTACAAACTTATATTTTCGGTTGAAGAATTGACCGTGACGCACATTGATATATGGGAGAACATTTTTTCATCATCAAAGTTAAATTTGTCCTTCGATTTTACCTGCTATATTTTGCTTTCATAGTTTATAAACTTCCGGAGGTAATGTATACTCGGAAAAAATTAAGACTCGATCGGAACCCTCGGTGCGCGAGTCTGACTCGCACTTGTCCGGTTTTTTATTTGGGAATCGGTTGTATTTTATAATGTATTTTTAACTATAAATATTTCAATGGCCTTTTAATGATCTTACTGAAATAAATAATTTGATTTTACCCCGCCTTTTGGCTTTGACGTTGTCGGATAAAAATTACTAATTGGAATTACAAACATTGTTAATACCAACCACATAGTTTGAAAATAATAGAGTCAGTCTGGTGGTTTCACAATATCGTTATCTGTGTCAATGTAAATACAGAAAACACATTTTAATTCCCAGAATACTAATTAACTGGTAATTCTCTGAAATCTGTTTTTTTTAATGTTGACACAATTTAATTTAAATGTAGTTATGTTTAATCGAAGTATTCGAACCTCACCTCAGGCCAGAAACGAAAATATAGAAGAAGATTAAACAGTAAAAAACAATAAAATGGCTCATTCAATGACATTTATCTGAGGGTTTTTTATTCGCTGTCATGGCTGACAGACCCTGAGTCTATTGCAGCGGAGGAAATCTCTCTCTGTAGAAAGTAAAAAACAAGCTGTGCAGTACATTTTGTAGTTATGAAAACAAAAATGTATAGGACAGTAATTTTTTTCGCAGATGCAAGGTTGGCCTCATAGTGAAAGTTGTTTATAATGGGTCCCCATCCACACGAAATAGACTTTTGTCTGCACAGATCATGAACTCTGTCACACCGAGATTTGTCTGCATTTCTTTGTTGCACACGCAAAATTCCATAGAAGTTTATCGTAGCCTGTATTGTGTGGAGCCTCTATTGCAGTAGTTTCAGTACAGTACCCCTTTTCAGGTACTTGTACATGTACATGTTACAAATATGCTTAAGCCCTTTTGATGAATACCTCCTCCACTCCAAACCAATGTGATGAAGTCGAGTGGGGGGAATTGTTTAGAATAAAGGGTTAAGTAGCCAATGAACTTTAAGCTCTATTTTGGAGGACATTTAATCTCTTTTTTTTTATTGCCGTCCTGTTATAGTAACCGGTTTACGTCCTATAGACTTATTCCAAAAATTCACTATGTCATAACCTTAAAAGGCTCAAAAATTAGAAAGCGCAAAGTCACGATATGACATTCACGTTAACGTAACAGTTCACGTGGGCCGTAACATCGTAACGCCGTAACTCCGGCGTAATTACGGTTAATCCGGCGTTATTAACGCATAACGCGTGCGCGTCACGTTATTGTAACGCCTTCGTTATATTAAAGAAGTATTAAAAAACGATAAATTCTGCCCGAAAGTGAGGAAAACTGGCGGAGGTATCACACGGTTATTATCTAGGGCAAGTCGTAAAAGTGGAGGAAAATGCTTTGTAGTAAATGCGATTGTTAATATTTGCATCTTTAATACTGTGTTTTTATCTTTAACTCATCGGTCAGTAAATTTGAAATGTTTTCGAATTTCAACAATATAGAAAAAAATAAAATTATCTTCGTCTCCGATTGATTACTGATTGATGTTAGCTTACGTCATTCCTCAGTTGGGCAAAGGCTTTAAAGTCAAAGAGAAATCATTTATTTCAATTAAAACATTTAAACGGAAATTTTGTACGTCCTATTTACAGTTTAAAAATAATAATTTAGTGACTCTATTAGTCCATTCGTAGTAGTAGAAGTCTTAATGGCGGATTCTTATGGAGAAAGACGATCAAAAACCCCATTTTTAAAACCCGACTTTTGAAATATTTTTTTCAATTCTCTATGGCTTCTAGATCTTTCAATCTAGAGTCTATGATAATCCTAGGCAATACCGAAAAAAAGGCATGGAAAATGTTGAAATTGTGAAATGTAGAAATTCTCAGTTCTGATATACACCTCTGCTTACCCTTATAGGGGAATACATGCGTGATATTATGTTTAACTAATCTTTTATAATTACATCAGACGATTTACAAGTTCACTGTCACAATATCTCACAAAAGTATAAATCAATTTCATTTCAACGAGCATATTTCGTAGCAGCGTAGCCGCGTAGCACTCTCGTAGACATGTGATATCGGTCAGTGAGATTCCTATCCGGTAAGGTAACGTTGGTTTATCGGTAGATTCTATGAATCGGACAAAATTCGTAATACTGGTTTCGGGATGTATTTTGCTCCACGGTAAGAAAACGTATTTAAATGTAATAATAGTAAAAATAATGGAAACAATGCTGGAAGCGTTAGTCTGATCTTGTGGTACTAGGTTCGTTATCTCATTCTCTAGGCAGAGCCTGTGCTATGGCGACCAGACAACTGATAAACAGACTTATATATTTCTAAATACATATTATAGACAAATTACACCCAGACACAGAACAAATGATCATGCTCATCACACAAAGATTTGTCCTGGGTGGGAATCGAACCCACGACCTCCGGTTTAGCAGTCAGGGTCACTAACCACTCGACCAACAGGCAAGTCGAACATTATACAGAGTACATTCGAAATGTTTGTACACTGCTACCAACCCCTTTACATAATGCAGGCGGGATTTAATGTTTTTCTTAGACTGAATACTAAGTTAAAAATCGAAAACAATTACGCTACGAGAACCTTTCAAAGCTCGTATGCTGCGTAGCATCGTAGCCCCGTAGCGTAGTAGTCGTAGTGGTTCTTGAGATGCCTATCGCAAGGTAACGTAATATCGATATTTCTGTAAGTTAGTTTAAAGGGGTCAGACAGGACAATGACCCCTGATGAATTTGCAGTGCAAGGAAAGCGAAATATGTTAAAATATTATGTTATTTTGGGCCAACCTCATTGATACTCGTTCCTCAGGCAAATACAATTCTCGATAGAAGTCCGGAGTACAGATTTGTGGCCCGTTATTGATAATAATAGGCAAATACCATAACATAAATATGGGACTGACAAAATTAGGGTACCATACACTTCTGCCAAACCTTTCGAGGAACACAGGTTTGAAGCTATGAAGCAAATGAAACTGGAATTTAAAATAAATTGTTATTTTTTGTGTCTGGTAGTACTAATAAGTTTCCGACCATGAAATGGTCATTAACACAGTACTATGAAGTAATATTGCCAAATAGTAATAGAAGACTTAACTTCTCATTATTAGAGCTTTGCTGCAAGATTGAGTTGTAGATCACGTATCTTTGGGGATTTATTTCTTAGTTTGCTACGGCAAGCGTAGCACACTTTCCACAAAAAGCGTACCATCAGAATTACGAAAATTGTAGCTAGTTTGCTACGAAAAGCGTAGTACGGCTGGTAATAACAGCGTAGTACGGCTGCTACGTAAAGCGTAGCATGCTTTCTACGAAAAGCGTAGCACTATTGCTACGGTTTTCGTAGCATCGTAGCAGCAAAATTGCTTATGAGTCCCAGCTTAAAGATTTTTGTATTAATGTAAGTTTTAAGACACTCCTCCTTTAAACTGTGAAAAAAGTTAGTTCTTGACATTAAATAACATAACCCGTGTATTCCTCGACGCTTTGGGCAGAGGTGAATAAAAATATACAGTTGTTCGTTTTGAAAAGCTAGAATGTGGTCACTCGCACAAGATAAACCGTAACACAAGTAGGTATTCCCACCATTATCTAACCGAACAGACTGTAAATATGATCAGCTCCTATCGATGTAACTCGTACTATACTTTATGACGTTACGGAGCCATTTATCTTGTATGTGTGTAGTATCTAACATCCAATTCCGCGAGTGGCGGCCACTGCACCGCGTCTACACGTAACCTAGTTAAGCCTTCAATAAATTGTACGTTTGGAAAAGGCTTTTATAATCAGCTTACTATGTTCCCACTGGTGGGACACTGGCCTTCTCTCTGTGAGATGGCTGTAATTCATCTCGCGGGCCCAGGATATTACATGACTTTGAATTTTTGGTTCTTAGATATACCGGTTTCCTTACGATGTTTTGATTTACCGTTTTGGGAGTATTGGTGATGAAATAATTTACAGACGGTAAAGCAGCTGCCTGGGTTAGATCCTACCTTCCACTCGTCAGTCACAGCTGTCCTCACTACTTTCAACGTACTCTTATTCCTTCCAAAAGTGCATCATCGGCATC
>NDFZ01005129.1:122703-214483 GCA_002192655.3 Mamestra configurata
TCAGACGATCGCCCGCCGAAGTGAATAATTAGAGACTTATATATGAAATTTGTCGCGGCCCCGCACGCGCCGGACCCGTCGTGTCGGTCGGCGGAGCGGGGTCGCACCCTAGTTAATAAATAGCGGAATTATTGTAAGTAAAACTGACTTCCTATCGATTTCTAAGGTGATTACGTAGTGTAAGCCGGTCGCGGCTCGTCCGCATCGCGTGCTGTGTAATATATATGCGTCGCCGGAACACACCACCCGCACAAATGTTTATCATCGAGGTTATTGTCAATGTTCTTAGGTAAATAATAAATTGTAGCGAGCGCCCGCGCCGCTCGCGCCGGTTTGTTTGTTACCGCGCGGCGCCCGCGTCGCACGCGTCGCGCGGCTCTGCATACTTCAATCAAAGTTGGCCTAATATTGGGGAATAAGTTTCTGTATAAACTCATCGTCATCATCACCGATGCATCCCGCAGTCGATGAAGTCTAGAATGAAACAGCACAGTGTGAGACTCGGAAACAATAAATGATTCGTTGTAGTGCGAGAGGGCGGCTCGACCCGCTGACGTCACTCGCACACGGAGGGAATAACTTGCTCATGTATTCAGTTAATATGTGTATGTATGAGGAGTCGTTGAAGGACAGACGGACAGACAGCGGCGGACACTGACGCGCGAGGTCCGGCGGCCCCGGCTCGTCGGTGCTCGCCCACAGCGACAGTTCCATAGCTATGACGATGTTTCAGAGAGAGTCATAACATTAATAGATATATAAAATTATTATAATTAATAAAATTGAATGTTAAAAATAAAAATGGTTGTATCTAAAATACGAGTATACCTACCGTCACGCGTCAGACATCTCGCTACATGGGTATTGGTAGTCGGTAAGTTGATTCTTGTATTTATTAGCTATATGGTACCGTAGTATTACTGTATAATGTTTTTAATTTTTGTATAGTACGGAGGTCGTGGTGGTCACGCATTAATGTATATTATAACAAACAATGTGGTTTCATAAGTTTTACAGCCGGGAGGCTCTCATATTGTATAGTTATTTAAGGTGTAATATTAACGATTATTATTGGATATTATTGAAGGAGTACGTGGATACATTGTTTGTGAAGAGGTTCCGTTAGTCGCCGCCGGGTGTCGGGGTGGCGCCACTGTCGCTCGTCACTCGCGAGGCGCGTCGCGTTGTTTGTGTTTTTAAATATGATTGTGTGCGAGGGCGGGGATCGCGGATGCGCGAGCTTTTTGGAACGAAACGAATCTCTGTTGCGTGGAAGTATAAAAGAACAAACTGTGATTGCTACAGTATTTTACAAAAAAGTCGAATTAGATAATAGTACTCTCATCGTGTCCCAAATCGCTCGTGGGCCCACTGTCCGAATATACTTGTATATTATTTATCAGCGTCTTTTTTCTGAATGGTTCATAAAAGGTCCCGTTTGAGATTCATTCCTAATTTGACTATTTCTCAACGATCAATATATTTATATATTCGATATAATTATATTATGAACCTATTTTCGAGAACCGAAAATATAAATTTTGATGTTTTGATACATTATTGGATAGAATTTGATTTTAAAGTTTGATATTGTGACTTGTCCTAAAGTTACTTAATTTTCAATTTACTATCGCTATTAAAGTTTAGGGGAAGCTGAAAGTTTCGTCAAAAAAAGGTTCCATAAAATAAGTGGCCGGGTTTTGAGGTGTCAAGATACTCCGATCAGTCATTGGTTTCTGTCGCTCTTACATTTTGTACGTTCGAGCGACAGAGGAAAACGACACGAGTCGTATTCTGCAATTTTATGCATGCTCTCGACGTCACATTGTAGACTGACGTCAAATGTTATACATTCTGTCGTCGAATACTTTCGACAGTGTGATGTCGGGAGCTGGTCCCGATGGAAAATCTCTTGAAGTTTTATAAGGTAATACTGAGAGTTAGATCTTTAATGTCAGATGACTGCGATGTTTATGTTGGTTCTGTCCGAAGATGACTGTCGGTACACTCATAGCATGGAGGCAGGCTACACGTTGAGAGACAAGTTGTTTTTACAAGATGGGATGCAAAAAGGCATATAATCTACTAAACCTTTACTGGTTTTGAAGAATACTGTCAATTTAGTAGCTCAGCGTGTTGTCTGCCTTGCACTGTGACAGTCGCGCAGTGTGCGTCCTACTTCTGTTAAGTCAAATCATTTCTACCTACCTTCGTTTGAACATCTAATGGTGAGTCTATGGAGTTACAATCCGTTACGCACACGATATTATATCTAGTTAAAACGTTCCGTTTTAATATTTTTATGTGTATAGGAGTAATGGTAAATTGTAAAAATTGGTTTGTGACGCGTGTGATCCGCGGTTGTAGTTTGGGAGGCGAAGGTTAAGCAATGCAACCGTGTCACTGTTGGAGGCAGCTTTTGAATATGCGATGGAGGTTTTAAAAGACAGGATTTACCAGGGCATGTGTCGCATTGTTTAAAACTTCGATCGTTGTGTACAATGATATTGTTGCAGTGTCTATTCAACAGTGGCATTTAAATCATTATAATTTAATTACTATCAGATTGTGGGTGAGAAACATCTTATTCGTGAACTATTTATATCTGATATAGGATTTTCTATAGATTTGGAAATAATAAAAAAAATGTCAGCAAATTGTTGGAGCAACCAAATCATTTGTCAGAAGATAACATACAATAGGTACGTGAGTGTTGGTTTCTTCTACCAATAGAGCTCAAATAATAGATCGTGGTTGATAAGCAAAAATGGTATTTAGCAGCGAACAATTGTTCATGTGGTAAGTTTGTTGACAAAATCTTGATAGTAATTAGATTATAGACTTCCATGCCTGTAGAGCACTCGTTGCCTCGTGGTGCAGATAATAGTTCCATGACTGAAATAATATTAAGTATATCATCTCTAACTGTTGGACTCGCGTGTAACAATATTGTCGCTGGGGATTAACAGGGCGATTCTTGCTCATTTGGGACAAAACCTACGTTTTGTAGGACAAATGAAGAATTTAAATCCCTATCAACACGAATTAAGTAATGAATATTGATTTTGTTAATTTATGTAAAGCAAGAATTAACTGTGAAACAAGATCAGCCCTCTTGTCCTCGGTAATACCTTCCCAAATTGTATTTCATTCGAAATATACATACCTAAATAATGATTAGATAACTAATAATATATAAACGGTAACAGAATTTTCGAAAAACACTTTCGTTTTCGATCCTCGTTTTTATAGGCGAATAAAAATAGTTACGTCAATGTTTTTTTAGTCAGTCTTTAAGATGGGTATTGATTTGTAGCATTTACTTGTAATCCAATTTATCCGGACATTAAGAAATAAAAATAAAAATTGATCTTTTATGATCATTGTAGAATGTCGACGTTGTACGTAATGGCGTTGCAATTATACTATTTAACGTCAAATTTTAAAAATGATTATTCCTCGCATATTGAACTTGTGAAATCCAAACGTGGAATTGATATTTAGCGGTGAATGCTTTAGTCTGTTGTGGATGCTACGAGCAACTGTTACAACTCAGTACGCACCTTAGGTACATGCCGTGAGCAGTCGTGCAAATACAGATACGTAAAATATTGAATGTTAGTTATTCATACACTATATAGCACTTAGGGGACTCGTTTTAAAGTTACGTGCCAAATCGTACTTATTTTACAATCCCATTATAGAACTCTAACTGCGACGTCAGATTGTAGAAAATAGCGTTGCAGAATAACTGCTTTCTCTTAAGACTAGATAAAATAAACGTTATTGTTGTAACGTTATCTTGTACAGTGTGACGTCGCAAGTGCGTTGTAGAGTTTTATATAAAATGTCGAATAATAATAATGTAACGAGTTTCGACAAAGTCAGGTCATACCTACTAGGCGACTAAGGGCGGGTGCCCTAGAGTATGCCATAAGAATTGTTGTTTTACAAAGTGCCAATTTATGAGTTGTAAGTAATATTAGTTAAGTTAGATATGGCACGTAAAAACCTTTTTTAAACACATTTATAACTGTATTTTGGAGTATGGGTACTTTAATAGGAAGATTATAATAAAAAAGATACTGTGTGAAATGACAGAGCCAAGAAATGTTATGGAACGGACCATAATTTGGGAAAAAGCTGTTTTAACTTTGGACGAAAGAAGACCCTGTGATGTTATTCTAAAGAAAGTCATGAAAGTTTTATCTTTGTTGCTAGCTAAATTTTTTAAATAATTAATGTTACTCATACTTCAAAGTACAGTAGTCCACCCGAATGAAACACGTAATGGTTCACTCGTAACATACGTACCGAGAACATTTATTTTTGTATTCACTCGAAGAACGTGAGACAGAAACCGGCTTCTGTTCATCACTCGATTATTACCCAAAAACTTCACTGCCACTAATTTAAAAATAAAAATATTGGAAACGAATTGCTGTGGTTTTATTTTATTAACTGTTTTAGATCTGCTCTTGAGAATCCAGGCCTTAAATCAGAAATGTTGTTGCTTGTAAACCCACTCAATCTAACGGCTTCCAGTTTACCTGGATACAGCAGATTAGTAGTATTTTACATGAAGCGACTGCCTTTCCGACCTCTACAACCCAGTAACTGGGTAAAACGATACTCATTGACCGGCTTCTCATTACCCGTTACTGTTAAATTCATAAAAATGACTACCTCGACAAACAGCTTAATGTGCTTTCCGAGGCATGGAGAAATCTCGGTATGTTAAGGTAGTCACCCATCTTCAAATCGACCTTGGCAATCGTTACTCAACTTTGCTAATTATTGTGTAGCCACGAGCTCCTTGTTCCTAGAACGCAAAGGGCATTCTGAAGGAACAACGGGTGGGTATTAGTCAGTATAGTCTGACCCGCCCCCCCCCCGCTCCGCCCAGAGCGGGTGCATTTGATGATTTCTCATCTAAAATAAAAAAGGGTATCCTGTCTAAATGACCTAAAAAGTATCTTAATTGGTTAGATAATTAATTTAAAATGATTGAAACGGAGTTTGATTGAGAAATACAAAGCAATAGTTCATACGTGTAATTGTGGCGAAATGAAAGAACTTAGAATGTGATTAAACATTGAAGAATACACATTGTATTCAAAACGTATACAAAACCAAAACAAAACAAAATTACTACAATCAGTTTACATGTTTGTCGAAGACTGAAACTACGACCAAAAAAAATTCTTCAAAATTTACAAAGTTTTTCACTTTTGCTCAATTTAAGAAGAAGGCAAAAAGTTGATGCTCAATTGAAACTTTAACATTTTCATACACTCATTCTAATTTATCCAAACATAATTTTTAAGTTTCAATCAAATATAGTGGGGCAAGTTTTGTTTGTTATGCGCTAGCCAGCCCCAAAAACGGAGCTAGCCTGTTTAATGAACCGCCATTGCCTGTACTGCCAAACTTTTTCTATGCATCCTCGGGCCAGACCTATGAAAGCGAACAGGACTGTGCTCGCATCAGAGCTCGTTTCTCTGCGTCTTTCAGCTTGTCCAGTACATCCGCCATCTCGCACCAGGGCTCGTATCTCTGGTTGATGAGGAGGAGTTTGTGGATGGAGGGATTCCGCAGGTCCATCGTGCGAGAGATGCTATCGCGGCTGCGCGATGAGAACACCACGTCGACCTTTAACAAAGTACTGCACGTTTTAAAAACCAGTTCCCAAAGTCAAACATCGAAATTAGGAGTTTGCTGAATTGAACAATAGATATTCTCGTAAGCTCATTGTTCAGTTAGATATGATATGTAAACGGGCTAACGACTTAAAAGTTGACGTACGTATGAGCGCCGTGTTATAGGAAGAGGAGAGAGCTACTGCTGTCAATTGTGTACAACTCAACAACTGGGGAAAATATCAAATAAAAATAGCCAATAACACCGTTTGGCCGGCCTGGGCATCGAACTCGAGACCTCACGCTAAGCAGTCCTTCAAACACTCAAGACTGATACTGGCACCTGTGGCAAGATATTCTATGGTTGGTAAGAAGGCACGAATTTCGTACCACAGAGGCATCGACACAATATGTCTATATAATCTGCTCAGGGTTTAGTTTCACCCATCCATTCTAATGAGTCAAGTGTAAGTGGCTTAGCTATTCGTCCCTTACGACTCTCCACTGCGGTGAAGTGATCAATCTTTCACATTGACACCTGTGGCTACTGCTAAGATAATACACAGGTCATTCATCAATGACATACCTTATTTTTACACGACCATATGATCATCCCAAACATTATAGATACCGCTGTGCATGTTGTTAGGAACAGCGGTATAATTTCCCAATACGTTTTGAGGGTGTATCCTAACTTCAGCTTCCTCGGGAAGGGTATGTCGTACTGCGTGGGTGGTATCATGTCCGCGTATCGCACATTATTAACTTTTGGAATGACTTTTCTCGCCAGAAGCAGTTCAGCACGAGATCTATACGTACTTCGTAAGAATTTTGAAAGCATTTTAATGTAAATTGAAGTATTAACTTCAATTATTTATTTTTCCAAATATATACAAAATGTAAATGACGTAGATAACAACGTCAAAACATTCTATAATCAAATAGTATAGAGAACATGGTAAGTAATGAGTTTGTTGTGTCCAAAGAGATCCGACACATCTTTTTTCCGAAGGTATCCATCTGTCTTGCACATCATTGCGCCATCTTTAGTTATACTACCTTCATTCAGTAGTCTAGCTTAAAGATCTTCAATAATTTTCTTTATTTTCCTCGACGTGTACAACTAACTTGTAACTATGTGGCAGCGAGGTGGCAGCTCAAACAAGGCAACACTTCATTCTCACGATTGATTTTCATCACTTCATCTCATATTTCACCACCACTGGCCGTAAATGTGTTTTCGATGAATAAAAATTTAATGACGCAAAAGTCAGATGAAATTCAAAAGTCAAACATATATTTAACTATAACAAAATAAAATTTAATAATAAGCGTAATAATTGTCACTTAGATTACTATTTTCGGGCAAATATGGATTTTTTGTACTATGGATTACATTTGCGAGATTCATAAATTTTCGCGTAGGAGAACAAGTACGTATTATCAACTTCGTTGTTTTTGTGTGCTTCGTACGATCTTCTAAAAGTAACGTTTTAGTCATTTTCAGTTAAGTCCATTCTATGGCAGTCTGCTAATTCACTAACCTTTAAAGTAGTTTGTTCTCAGACGTCGCGGGTGTGAGGGTCGGTGATGAACTTGCGCACCCCTCGACGTCGCATCTCGCCTCGCACCAGGCGCAAGTATCGAGCTATACGGGAGTTCTTCCGGCGGGCACTAGGTAATCGACGAATCATAACAAGCATCCAGTAGAATCGAATCAACATAGATGCTAAACTCCTGTTAACCTTGCAGGTAGCTCATCGCAACCGGATATTAAAATAAGTTCCAGTATTGCAGTTAATGTTACCGATTTAAAACGCAAAATAGTTGGTCTCGAGCAACAGTTAGACGAAGTTAACAAGCACTGTCAGAACATCACGTGCCTCGAGTGCTCCAGGAGCACGTCAGAGTGCTGCCTCCAAGCGGACGCGAGGCCCGCCAACGAGTCTAACTGCTGCATCCCGAGTGACGTGAAGCGCGAGATAAAAACGATCAGCGAACGAACTGAATCGTCTACTGAGAGGAAATTAAATCGCACCGAGACAAAATTATTATACAAATCTTCAAACGTTCAGTGCGGAAAGTCTTCAAACGTTCAATACGGAAAATCTCAAGAGAGCGGACACATTCCTAAAACCCAAGATGTAATCGATGCAACTCTAACTCAAGGGATGATCGACGATCATGGAGAACACTTTTCTAAAGTAAAAACTAAAAAGAGCAAACTGCATAGATTATCTGATTACGGCGCAAAATTACATAAATATAGAACAAGGTCTGTTTACGAGAACTTTGCTTCGGCTAACTCTAGCAGTAGTTTCCGTTCACTCATAAACCCTCGCATGCATCATTCACACCCAGGCTACAGTGGTAATTTGAATGATATGAAGTTCCTAAAACAAGAACACGCGGAGCCTGTGCCTCCGCATCATCATAAAGAGAAGAAACACAAAGAACGCCCGAAAAGGAATAAAAATGATGCGCCTAAAGAATCTTACGAACAGAAACCACACAAACTTCGAAAGCAGAAAATTCACAATCGAGAACTTGATCAAGATTTTATCGCGGATATTATAAGAAGACAATATAAGCCGGTGAAAATGTTCGGCAGGAAACAATCTGACCTCAGCCAAATTTCAACACCTGTTTGCCGGGATCAAGAGTATTCGATTCGTGAAGACATACAAGAGGGAACCGAGTTATGTTCATGTTGCTACGACGGACACAAGCATAGAAGGCGATACGGCGACCTCAGTGAAATGAGAAGTATTTGCGACACCCGCCTCTATAGCTCTAAGAAACATACCCGAGGAAAACATCGCAGGGGTTACGTATTAAATAACTGTGATGATTACGACTTCATTCCCGTCAAAGAGAAGTCTAGTCCAAAAACTCGACGGAAATTCAGTGAAGTTACCGTCTTGCCATATGAATATTATAGGGAAGTTCCACCGTCACCCAGAACATTAAGACCACGGCTTAATCTGAAATCACAATATAACTCAGAATACGAAGATTACATAGCTCACGTCAAGCAGTCATATAAGAAGGGGTCACCGTACCGGCGAAGGGGCCAACGCGAGCGCATACCGACAGACAGTGATGTTACATCAGTGCAAATTCCAAATTATCTCAAAGAGCAACTACACAAAACGCGCAAACATTTGACATGTCAGGTGGAAAAACCAGGACATCGTCAAAAAGATACCGCCACTATGAGCACTTTTCAATATGTTCCTTATGCAAACGACCAAGCTAATATTACTGTTGATACAACATTTAATAAAACAGAAGAAACAAGAAAGGACGAAATACCTGTTGATAAAACAGACAAAGCATTATGTGAAATAAAAGATATTTTGCAAAGTTTCTTACACGAAATAAAGAAAGAAACAATCGCGTCACAATGTGATAAATGTGATGTCTCCTCAAAGGCCGGGGACAATGAAATGCATTTGACAAACGAACGGGACAGTGCAAAGTTAAACGGCAGCGTAATGCCTAACAGTAGACGTCATAGTATTAACAATTTTGGTGTAGGGTGCAGTGCTTCTCCATTTATGTCGTCGTTTCAAAATCCTTGTTGCTACCCTATGATGCCCGTCTGTCCAATGAACTATCCCATGACCATGCCGAACGGCTATATGATGCCCAGCCCAAGTTACACATGCACAAACTGCGCCAATGCTACTAAGGAATCTACTCATAATGAAAATTGCTGCAATAAGAACACCACAACCTGTCAAGCTGAATCGAGTCACACAGAAACCGAAAATCTTATTAAAGAAATTTATAAATTCGTGGCACAGGGACCGGTAAGAAGAAAAGATCATGAAAACAGTTTTGATAGACATGAAGCTAGAAAAGCCGAAGCCAAATTGTTAACTTCAAGAAGCGTTGGTGAAAGTTCTAGACTCAATAATTCCAAGCATGATGCCAAAGTGGGAACACCCCCGCTTAAATGTTATTCAAAGAGTTGTGAAGCAATAGGATCCAGAATGGGTTCCGAACCATATATCAGCGGAACTAATGCAAGTTATTCAGATACAATTTTAGAAAAGCTAAGTTTACAAGTAACGCAGTCTACGTCTGAAACGGAATTGGAAACAACAACTTCTGAAGATAAGGTAGGAACACACTATTTCCTTAATATGTTAACCCTTTTCGATAGCCACAAAGGCTAATCGTAGATTATCAACCTTCTGTAGATTAAACTGTAATTTCCCTTTTTATGTTTCAGTCTAAGCGGAAAACGTTTTCGAATGTTCTGCGGTCTATCGGTCTTTTAAAAAAGAAGAAAAAAGATGTTATTGAAGAACTTAGCGAAAGTGAAAGTGCCATTGATGTAGAAGTAAAACCAAGGTCACCAAGAGTATCTCACAACCCATTCAGACAAGATATTACGAATTACATGATGCAAGGACCGGAGTACTACCATCCACCGCCTATGCCATCAAATTACCGACGACCTAATGAGTATCAACCAGATTATAACCCGTCATTCATTCCGCCATTCAACCCGCCATACAACCCACCTTACAACCCCGGCGTACCAGACTACGCACAACCACCGCCGCTCCATGACATGTACGCACCCAGAGCGCAGCACTCGAGGATGCGAGAACAAGCCACTGCACCTCCCTACCCTTCTAAACAGCGGCCTACAGCTCCACCCCTTCACACCGCCTACGATAATCCCTACAAACCCATGCAACAGCCACAAGTTCCTCTCTGTTTGAGGGAAATAGAAGTGAAAAGTACTGGAACACAGAGCGAAAGAAAGTTTTCGATCTTCCGAAAGATCAAAAAGAAGATGCAAGCACCAGCTGATGCCGGAGTCGACCACACCCAAAACACTTGCTCCACACAGACGCAGGCGTCGCAGCCACAAGCCAAGCCGCCACGACAACTGATGAAGCCGTTGATTAACTGGAAGAAACTGCAAGCGAAAGCCATGGCGGAGCACAGCAAGCTAGACTCTGATCCAATGAAGTTCTCCTTGAAGACTGAGAGGGAATTAGCTGATGGTGATCTAAAGTTGAGAAATGCGATGCTAAAGAAATTGTTTTACAAAAGGAATCCATTCTCTCCGAGGAACCTCATAGTACGGACTTTGTTGGGCAAAGACAAGTCGAGTTACGGGGAACCAATAGCGAAAGGTCTGAGACCACGGATGTTTTTGTAATTGTGCGTGAAGTCAGTGAAATTATTGTGTTTGACCTTTGTTTTAAGAATATTCGTTAAAAAGTGTTTTATGTTTTATTTTATGTATGATAGATCCCAAGTAAGATCGACCTTCACCCACTTGCTTACCGGATGAAAATTATATTTTATCAAATAAAATATGTTTCTGAACATAAAAAGGGTTGCCTTATGGTAAATGTGGTCAGGTCAAAGAGTAATTTAAAAAAAAAAAAAAAGAATATTATTTAAATTCCACTGACTTGCTCGCCAAACGAACGAAATTCCAGTAGAAAGCTTACAACATAAAGAATATGTAACAGCTAGGTTGTCTACCTTTTTTTGTTCCTATTACCTGGTTGTTGTTTACGCTAATGTTTTTCAGAGAGCTGAGTAAAATATGACCTAATAGGTAGGTAATCGTAAACCATGCCGATGATCATTAACATGAAAGGAGAAAAGAGGATCAACAAACTTTGATACAGACAGAAGATAAGTGGATGCCACAAGGAGTGATCGGGTATTTAAAACCAAATTCGGTCTAGCGAAACATATTAGGAAACACGCTAGGAAATAGTGTCATGGGATCGCCGTTTTCGAAATCGGCAAGGAGGACTATATCTATCTATCTAATTCCTTTCAACGAGCAATTCTTGTATACATGTAAATATATTATCTGAATCTCGGAAACGGCTCCAACGATTTTTATGAAATTTAGTAGGTATGCAGGGAGTTTCGGGGGCGATAAATCGATCTAGCTAGGTTTCATTTTAAGAAAACGTTAAACTACCAAAAAAAAGCGAGCTAGGCTCGGTTATCCAGGTACATTAGTACCTGGATAACCGAGCTTTGAATAATGAACGAATCTTGGAAATTACTCATAGTCAATCGAAATGTATAAAAAACAAAATCGTATCAAAATCATTGCCAAGGTTATCATCACACTTAAGAAAATATACTAGATCTTTACAATGAATCCTAATCAAAGTCATCCAGGTAGGTACTATATATGTATAAATATATACTTATTTTGGGCACGAGCCAAAAACGATCCTTGTAGTATGCTGTACAAGGAATTTACCTACATCGCGTGGTTTCGTGACGTGGCTTTTCTGCACTTTTCACTGCCAAATCGCTTACACCTTACAGAAAAAAAAACTAATATTTATGGCACACAACCTGGCCGGCAAAATTCTTGCTGAATTCAAACATTTGACACAATGGAATGCGACAACGCCCGTTGATTGAAAGATGTAACAAACGTCAGGGAGCCAAATGTGAGCGGACAGGATTGCTGGTTTTTCTAACTTAGGTTTAAGTTTTGTTGTTAATTTACATCTAGGACTGCCCACAATGAAATTATTTGTTGAAGGAAAAACCATTTTCAGATGATAGGTGGATAGACCCTGCCCTTTTCTGGTGGTAAGTAGACGTTAACATTTGCGAAGACCCGCCTATTCGGGCTGTTAGACAATTGGCTCGAATGGCACTTCTACAGCTGCTGATTTTATCGCCTTATTTGTCTTGACCAGCTTCTGAACTGAATATTTTGAGTTAAGAACGCGGCATTATATTAATGCCCAAGTTTATCAGGTTTTCAGGCTAGAATTTTAAAAGTAAAAAAACTTTAGCCGTATCATAATCAAAGTGCTAATCTGAACTTCAAAATCTTAATTCCGAAATTAGAGGTCAGTATCGTAGCTACTCAAAGTTTTTTGCATTTGCGGATTTTGCTGCATCTGATCAGCTAGTAGATGGCACAGATAAATTGCAGCAGGGTTTCGGTAGGAACATTGGGATACAATCATTACAAAAAGTCCTTTATACTGCCAAGATACTTCTTGAAGATTCGTTTGGTGCCTTTTTTAAATAAAATAATTTGCAGCAACATGAGCAGAGAAGACATCTCATGCGCCGGAGTGTGTAAGAAACGCTTCAAGGGTATTGAAAATTTCCTGAAAAGGGTCGCATTTAATTTAGGTAAAGTATGTATCTACTTTCATATTACACAATACTAGCATATCAACCGCGGAAAAATGCATTAGCGCTTAAATGTGTCGGTCTGTACTGAATTGTTTGCTACAGTTTAGATATCGTGGAGAATAGGAAATAAATCAAGATAAGCTAATAATGTCTGATCACCAAGCTTTCTACAACGTGGAGACCAAATATTATTAGCTCTATAAGCTCTAGACCAGGGATTCCCAAACTACCCCATAGCTAAACTTTAAAAATCCTATCTCTAGTTTTTTTTCCTATTGATACAACATACTTACCTACCAATTCGAAAAACTTGCCGACTCATCTTGTGCATGCTTATCGACTTGAGTTTTTTAAAAGTACAACAATGATACTTCCTACTAAAATATTAGTAATTCTGATAACAAGTTGGTGCACGTAACACAACTTATACAGTATCTTGAAAGTTTCAAAATAGAACTTGTGTTAATAAATAGGGGTCGGTTTTTAGACCTCGTCGACCCCCAACATCAGTTTTCGTTTATGTCGAACCCTGGGAAACCGATTTCGACCCCATGGGATCGATATCGACCGCTTTGGGAATCCCTGCTCTAGACTATGTAGGTACTACAACACTTTCTTTTCGTGAAGATTGGCGAGTTAGACAGCTGTCATTTTCCTTGTCTGAGCTCCATTGGCGCTGTTTCGGAAAAGTATGGATGATGGATTATTTGACCAGCTTGTTTCTACAACTCACCAATCCTTCCAAGCAATACAAAATTACCATAGGTATTGTTAATTAAATAGTTTTCAGATAAATTACTAACGGCATTATTTTATGTTTCAGGCAACACACCATCGCAGACAGAAGTTAAAATTATTTCCTGTATACCGATAGATGTGACTGACCTGCAACAAAAGATTATCCATTTGGAAAAAGAACTGGAAGACGCCACGAACGCATTGCAATCACAACCGCCTGATAACCTACCAGGAAAAATTTGCAAACCTAGCAAGCAAAGCAAATTTCCGAAACTTAGCAAATCAGGTTGCCACAGAGCTTTCGTTGAATCAAATTATTCTAACACTACATGTGAAGCTGTGCCGTGCTCGTTTAAATCGTCAGAATCTTGTCAGTATAGCAGTCCACCAGCATGCTTGGAAAATAGGGGAAAGTCCAACGTCTCGTTCGCATTTCCTTCAAACACTAATACGACACCTGTTATACGCTCGACAGATAACTTTAACATCTCCGAAGGCGCCGATCAAGCAGTAAAACTTAACATGGACCATTATTACAACCAGCCAGTTAGGTCCAATAACATGGATCCTTTTTACAACCAAGCTATCAACATGAATCATTACTACAGCCAGGCAATGAAGCCAAACAACGTGAATCGTTACTACAACCAGGCTATGAACCCGAACAACATAGCACATTATTACACCACTCTGCCTAAGATGTGCGAACCACAACCAAACAACCAACGACATAACCTATTTAAAAAGAAAAAAAAGATCCTTAAAAATAAAAAAGCCACTTCGCCATGTGTGTACTATGCACAAACTTATAGTTCTCCTTTCATCAAGTCTAATTTAAAAGAAGAAGTCCCACGAAATGAGAGCAGTGACACTATGAATCGCTCCTATTTGGCTGCAATGGTCAGCAAGCAATATAAACCTGAAGTGTTAGGAGATAACGTATCCCAACAGAGTAAGTTCTCAACGCCTATCTGCAGGGACGTCCAGCCACAGGCAGGGATGTCCTGCGAGGGCGCTTGCCATTTCGAATCTGACATATGCTCATGTTGCCACGGTAAATTTCACAACGTTGATACCCACGTCAATAAGCAGACTACCCTTCAGACTTACATGCTCCATGAGATGAACGCGGGCAGTACTTTCTATGACACCAATCAATACGACTTAGTACCGGTAAAGGAAATGCCGGTAAAGATTAAAAAAGAACCAAGACCTAATATTGACATGAAATGTTGGCCAGAAAATGTCCGCACAAAGTATCGTTACCACGCATTGAATCCTGTGCCCCCGAGCAACCACTACAGTACGCGACCGCGAGCTGACTATACTCTCAGAGACAAACTAGACAGCTATGGAAGAAAAATGCCGGTCGCTTACAACAGAATAGAACCAATTACAAAAATGTTAGCAAAGCGGAGAAAGGAAATATATAGAAGAGAGCGGTCAATCAACGTAGAGACTTCAAGAAGCTGTTGTATTGACTTCGGAAATGTTTATCCTAGGAAGTCTTGCAAGAAACCTAAGAAACTAGATAGCGTTCAACAGATACCTAGGCAACAGGCACCCATGAAAAACGCCGAATGTTTGACTACTGCTATAAATAACAGTGAATGTCAAACAGAAATGAGCACCGTCGAAGTGACCTTAACTGATAATAAAACAGAAGCAACGTTAAATCAAATCAAAAGTATACTACAATCTGTTTTAGCTGAAGTTAAAGTGTCCAGTCAAACAAAAGGCCCGGCCATTGAGAATAAACCAAAGAAAGACGCAGTCGTTCAAAAAGGTGCATCACGTAATAACATGCAGGCATCTAGTTTCATGAACAGTATAACGTACAGCCCTTACGCCATGAACCCCTCTCCCTACGTTACATCGTGCTCGCGACAGATGACTCCCAGCCAGTTCTACTGCCCACATGGAGGAATGAAATGCTTCCACAACTTTCCTGTTTTCATACAAAACCCAGGGGGGCGACATTTGTGCTCCAGCTGCTACCGCAGCTCTCAAGTCAAACCTGGTTGCATGAGGCAAGCAACGACGACTGCTACCAACACTGACGTAGTAAAGGAAAAACACAGCCAGGAAACTGAGAAACTAATAAAGGAAATATACAAGTCCATGGCCCTGACCATGGACTTTCCAAATAATACATCGTTAAGCGAATATGATGAAACGATGAAGTCTCTGCATTGTTTTACATCACCAAACGTTTTAAAAACTGAGTCAAAAAAACAACAACCAAAAATTATTAGAAACGTTGTGCAGGCTGTATCAGAATTGTTTATGAAGAAGGACATGATGGAGACGTCAGAGACCTTCAACACAACGATTGAAAGCAAATTACCATCTCATGAAGCAAGCATGCGATCTCACGTCGTGATCAGTACTGACACAGAGCTCAGGGCGAGGAAGAACAAGCTTGAGAAATATATGCGCGCTAAAAACAGGCCACCTGTAGTGCACGAAGCAGATAAAAAATCTTATCGCGAAGCGATGGTTCAGAATGCTAATAGTTACAGCGAGTCGGAGCTATCGAGCAGCGAGGCCGACACTGCAACCACTGTAGTGGGGCATGCGCAGCAGACCACGCCGGAACCTAGACATGTCACTGTAAGTACTCGCACTACCAACAAATAAGCTCTTAGATATTTTTAAACAGTATATTTTTTGTTTTTATTTTATTTACAGAAAAAAAGAAAGGAAGGCTTGTTGACCAAGATGTTTAAATCTGTGAAGCTGTTTAAGACAAAGGAGAAACCAAAGCAAAGGGTTGAAAAAGAAAGAACTGAGAGTGAGGAAGAAACGACCAGCGACTCGGATGACTATCAGACTGTATACAGTCAGAAAATAGAGAAAAATCAGAGGCACAGGAGCCGGCCACATTACCTGCCGAAGCGGAAGACTCATTCGAAGATATCCTACAAACAAGCTTATCAGAGAGACAGGAGCCCTGAGAAAAAGAGGTCGCCCTACATGGAGCAGGAGTATCGGAGGTACTGGGACGAAAACCTAATGTTCCAAAACAAGAGGCCGCGGTACTCCGAAAGACAGTATTCCGGCCAATCTACTCCTCATATGCCTGCTTACTACCAAAACTACGAGGCTAGACCTGTGCTCGTCGAGCCTAACACGCGCGTCCCGAAAAATGAACCGAATATAACTAAAGAAAACGATCATGCGAACAGATCGATCCTGAAGCCCGCCTCCAAGGGGATGGCATGGCTCAAGAAACATAATATGGGTATCCATTGTGGAGAGCAATGGAAGAAGTTTGTACTTGAAAGCTAACTTTTTAGATACTGGAATTATGTGTCGTTTTGTGTTGTGATCTGTCTTTGTGAATGTGCATGCACTGTGTGGAAAATGTCTAATAAAAATTTCAGTCTCAATGTTAATCTTTTTATTGGAACATTTACAAGCCAGTTTTATTGTATGTTTTCAGTTTATCTACCGCGTAGGTACTGGATATAGTCGTGTGCCTAGATTGTGATAAGGCAGTAGTACATCTGGCTAGGCTTACAATCTATAAAAATACAAACCAGTAAAACAATGCGGTTGCCTTCGCGACGACACGTGATTTTTGCAGGTATATGCGTGGGCGCAGTTATAGTCGAACGGTGCATATGTACGAACAGTGGAATAAAGCAAAACGGCTATGCCATGGCCAATTAGTTTTCTTTTAAAATTGCAGTTTACTACTGGGAAATATAGATGCACACCGATACGAAGTTTGGAGGCATAGATCGATTTACAAACTAATTTTAGGTAGGTACTACTTATCTCGGCAACGTAGCACTTTAGGACACCATATCCAAGGACTGTTTATGTTCCTTTAGTGTCTTCGATCAGTTTTTTTTTGTGCGCCGCAACTTTACAGAAAAATCAAAATGGTGATGGGATGGGAAAAGTTTTATTTACCATGCCAAATTACATAAAAAATATTCAACCTCTTTTAGCCCAGCTTGATAAGTGTAAAAAAATACTGCTCACAAGTTCCCGCCTTCAAACCTTCGATTTGCCCGGCGCGTGCGCAACCACGAACTTTGTCACGAAAGCTCACGAATCGTTGCGAGCACTTTGCATTTAACAATAGTATAGAAAAATAAGATTTGTAGATTTTATAAGAAATTCCTTTGCAATTTCAGTCGGGATTTTGAGAAATCGATATTATTTGTACTCTTAGTAAATATTCTCACATTAATATTAAATTTTCAATTTACTTTTTTAAGTAGGTATATTGCGTGTACATAAATGAATAAATAATTAATTAAAAACTTTTAAGTACCTATAAGTACTCTTATACGTATACAACAATTTGGACAAATATGACAAGTCTCATATTTAAATTGGAATGTCTGGAAGTTTTTCTTTATTAGTTTTTTTTTTATTCTGAGCGCAGCACACAGATAAGCTGCTTATTTAGAAAATGTTACGATCTAATAGTTAGGTATGTAACAGAATTTAAACAGAATGCTGACACAGAAATAATTGGCGTAAATAACTCAGTGTTTACGTACAGCAAACACTGAGTTATTTACGCCAATTATTTCTGTGTATTAATAATAAATAATGCATTTTTTTTTTCTAATTGAGCAGGTGCAGCCTAAAATTAAATATCATAAATATTTTTAACGTTATTTTTAGTTTGTAAAGATTAAAAAAAACGTATGCTGAATCCCGCGCAGTCGGTTACTCCAGTCTGGGGTACATCCACAAATACACTGCGGAATTGTCATTGCAGACCTTTATAATAGAAACTTGTACAGTTCTCTCAGCTCAAGTCAACTTGAGTGCAAATTTCTCCATTTCCCGTGACCCTAAGTAGCGTAGGTCATCTATTACGTACCTGTGAACAATAATAATGTTATCTGTAATAATTAATACTAGGCCAGGTACATTAAAACATGTTAGCGCAACATTGTTGCAGCAACAATTAGGTTTGTGTTGCTAGAATCATGTTTTGAACATATACTTCTTCTTTACGAATTTATCTTTTTCTCCAAGCCACAAATGATAACGCAATAATGCCAGCAAAAGTATTTCCATCATCACAAAATATTTATGTCACCAAAATTGCAGAATCCGTAAGATTGTAATAAATCTTGATTAGGTTATAATTTCTCGATATATTACGAAAAAACCTTTTAAATACAATAAATCCCATCCAAATTCAAGAGTTTCTAATGTATCCGTGTCTTATTTAAAAAAATAGTTTACAATTTCACGCGATATTTTACAATCTAACGGCGTTTGCCATTTTCCGGTGGCATATATAGAGCAATTATGATTTAGCATAATAAAGGGCGAGATTCACAAACCACACAGACTAAACTTCGCAAACATGAACCTTGCTTTTTGCAAATAAGTTTAATGCGACAAGGCGTACGCATGGAACAAGCATTATGTACGACAAAGCAGATTCTTTGCATTCAAATGAGGTCGAATTGGTTGTTATACTTATTTCTATGACACGCTTAACTAAATTATTATTATTGAAGTGCCCCACAGCAGACCACAGACCTTTCTTCTTTCTATTCAGTGTATCTTCGGCAATCTGAGACCATTTGACGTAAAGTCCCAAAAAAATAACCACTCACCTATAAAACAACAGAGGTAAAGGCGCCGTGCTAAAATGCCACAACGCGTGCGCATCCAAGACGTTCAGTTTGGGCGGGAAGTCGAAGAGCTCCAGCGAGAGCGCCAGTCCCGACAGTAGTGTGAAGGCCAGCATGCGCCACGCGTAGCGCCGGCCCAGCGACCACTGGAACCAGGACACGCCCAGCCAGATCAGGGAGCCTAGGACGCCTGGGGGACAGGAGTGGTGTATAACTTTAGCAAAAAAAAAAAAAAAATTCGAAATGGAATAGACCCCCAATGGAAAACGAGTGAACCTTTAAGGTTTCCGTTTTTTATTCGGACGTACGGAACATTAAAATCCTGAAATAAAAGCTGCATACTCCCGGAATAAAAAGTACCCCATATCTTAATCCACGATAAGGTCTAACTGATGTGCCACGTTTCAGAAAATGTAAAAATCAGACAGAAAGGCAGTGTAGGATGTGGTGTGTTCTGTAATTGTATGGAATCGACATGAGCTACCGAAACGTCTCGTGGTCATTTTGACGATTCACCAATCATTATAGCAAAAGATTTAAACTTTTTGTGGAGCCTAAGGCCACCTTTCGACTTGCGAGCAACTCGGAAGCTTAAATACATTGCGGAGCATGATTGAGCGATTGATCACAATATACCAGGGTAGCCCGCAATGTATTGCAATTTTCACGCGAGCTGGTTGCAGGACGAAACGTGGTCTTAGTACTGCATAGCGATTTTGAATTGTATCTCCAGGCAACAACTTTCAGATTCCTTTACTCACCGAAGAAGACGTTGACCTTCATGTTGTAGTCGTAGTTTATGATTCCGGAGTACAGGTAGCGCACGTGTGTCGCGAAGTAGAACAGCGGCACGGACAGCAGGAAGAACGTTAGTGGCTTCGACCGCTTGTAGAATACTCTGGAAATTCGAAAGATTAAGTGCGGTACCGGAAGACGCAGCATTGGAAGGCCTCCCACAAGGTGGACCGATGACCTGGTGAGGGTCGCGGGTAGCTGATGGATGCGAGACACACAGGAACGGTTGTTGTGGCGACATTTGGGGGAGGCCTATGTCCAACATTGGACGCCTTTCGGTTGATATGGTAATGATGATACCGACCTCGGCAAGCGTAGCTTAACTTCGAAGTTTGATCCGTGCGGTTTTTATAATTTAGCAAGTCCTTGGTGACAATAGGTATTAATGAGATATTTATAAATCGTACAGTTTTCAATTAATTATTATAATACCTGACGATGGCAGCGACGAACAGCCCCATGACCATAGACAATGCACACGCGTAGTCCATGAACTCGGTGAAATACGTGTCCCGCATGTGGAATATGGTGGACCACACCCATGCGTTCATGCATACCTGGGGGACGAAGTCTAATGATAAGTTCTGCTCTGGCTGATAGCTGAGTACAGTAGGACAACATTGTTAATCACAAGGTTTTGCTTCCGACTCCATACGCGCATATCCCGTTTTTTCCTCTAGGAATTTCGGGAAATCCTCTCTTAGTGCTCCCCTACACCCCCTAAAGAACCTACATGCCTAATATCAGATTTCTGCGACCATTACTTTCGGCTGTGCGTTGTCTGTCAGTCACTCAGTCAGTCAGTCAGTAACGGAAGAATTTTATATAAATTGATATCTGCTTGAAATTTGTATACTTTGAAGAAACCACGCAAAGAAAACTCATGAAATTGACATTTGTGCAATTTTACGAATTTAACGCGAACGAAGTCGCAGGCATCTAGTTGACACTAAAAAAATTGTCTCCTGACCGATTTCAGCCATGGCGACCAAGCTCAACAGAGACTAGCTAGCCATCAGCGCAGGGGGATTTTATAGTGCACAAGCGTGTGCTCAAACACAGATCAGCATCACTTATAATCCGATAGGACGGCAGTCCAACACGATCTGAGAGCACCATCAACTTTCAAACTCCGGGTTGCAACTGAGAAATACCCTAATGTAAAAACCAAATCGAACTTTTTGCCCGACCAGTGAACCGAACTCAGGATCCCACGCTCGGCAGTTGTACAATGTATGTACATAGCTACTAAAATAAAAAAAATAAAGAAGATATTTGTGTGCAAAACTTACCATAGCAAAACCACACCAGAATTTAATAAAGGGCGTGGCGGGACTTTTCGACAAAGACATCCGTCGTATCTTCCTGAACATGTACGCATTCGCCGCAAAATTCAGCACTGAGGCGAAGGCCGATGCTGGTTCTTGCATGCCCAGGAATCGGATGAATGGCCACTGTGGAAAACATGATGTTCTATCAAAGAGCATATTCCTCAATACAAGACAAATGAATGGCTCATTGTATATTTCACAGGTTGAAAAAAATAAAATAAAGGCCTCTGGGTAGTAAACAGTTCCAGGTCCCTGTTGAAAGCGGTTAAAATAAATTTCTGTAGTCCCACTTTCAAGCTCTCTCTCTCTCTCTCTCTCTCTCTCTCTCTCTTTGCAAGCAATTCACGTTCGGACGCTGGCTCCAAGCATCCACCAACGGTAACTCGTTGCGACTCTTCGATGCCGGAGATCGCAGTTCACATTCAAGAGGTCCGAAGAGAAGAGTAGCAGTATAGAGAGGGAGGGAGGGAGGTATAGAGGGGCCAGTAGAGATTGCAGTCTAGACATGAACAAGGCTGGGCCGAGGCAAGGCAGGGCTTGAGGGCATTCCAGCGAGAGTGTTGTGACAGTGTACGCTTGAATTAGTCTCCTGTGTTCACACACTAGTTCTGCCTCTCCCTTGAAAAAAGAACGATGCCAAAATCCTGGAAACTTGCAAATGTACAACCTATGCCCAAAAAGAGCGACCGTGCAGACCCTGCTCATTACCATCCGATCGCCATTACCTCCATTCTGTGCAAGGTTATGGAAAGGGTATTAAACAGTAAGTTGCTGACCTACCTTGAAGACAATAATCTCCTCAGTGACCATCAATATGGCTTTCACCGGTGACGGTCAACTGGCGATCTTCTTGTGTATGTCACGCACTGCTGGGGCGAAGCCATCGAGAAACACGGCGAAGCAGTTGCTGTAACGCTTGATACCTTGAAGGCCTTTGACAGGGTCTGGTACGCAAGTCTACTCAGCAAGCTTCCTGCTTACGGCATCCCAGCTGATTTTTATAGCTGGATATAAAATTTCCTTAGTGAATGGTCGATCCGAGTAGTCGTTGACGGCTACTCCTCTAACCTCATGGCTATTGATTCCGGAGTTCCTCAGGGGTCTGTTCTCTCTGCAACTCTTTTCCTGCTGCACATCAATGACCTACTTCAGCCTGGTATTGTTGGGTACGCAGATGACGGTACGGTTTCAGAGAGATACTTGTCAAGCGCGAAAGCAGCGGAGATGAAGTTCGTTCCTTGAGAGAGGCCATGGTAGAGTGGACAAATTTGACCTTAAGCATTGTCTCCCAGTGGGGTGATGACAATCTGGTCTCTTTTAACGCCACCAAAATACAGGCGTGTCTTTTTACCGCAAAAAGGAGTGGTTTGGAGCAAACTCCTACGTACCTGTAACTGATCGGCTCGAGCTCCTAGGCATGGATTTGACATCCAGTCTCAACTTCGGCGCCACCATTGAGTACAAAGCCCAAACTGCGGCCAAAAAGCTAGACATCCTAAGTAGAGTGAAGCGATACTTCACGCCTGGACAGCTTTTAACGTTTTACAAAGCACAAGTCCGACCTGCATGGAGTATCTGAGCCACCTTTGGGATTTTGGAAAAATTCAAAATGGCGGCCAGGTTACTATGCCACAAAGGTTCTATCCCGTTTTTACTGGTTTATTACCATAAACCAACTGCAATCAAGTTTCAATTGTTAAGCAACAGAGGCTTTGTACACTAATGGCCTTCAGCTTCTCATACAGGTGATGTCATCTATGAGACATCAACCTTAGAGTGACTGTCCAGTTTACTGACCTCTATATAATTATGTTCCATCCTTTAAGGCCCGCTTGCGCAAACCAGAGTTATCTTTTAACTCAGAGTTAATACTAACACGAGGTTAAATAACAAATATTTCATACATAATGGCCCCGGGTCACTACTCTATTGGGGAGTCAAAATACAACTCTGGTTTGTGTAGGTGAACTAAAGGATTAAGCACAGTTGCAACTCATTTGTACCCATGCTGCTAATAATATCAAATTGTTTTCCTTAACTTGTAAGTTAAGCACAGTCTTAATTTCAATAAGTGATTTACTGTCTCTAGGATTCTAACTAATATTGTGAATCAGGAAGTGAGTTTTTCTGTTAACTTTTCACACCTGATGGCTGAACCCATTTTGATGAACTTTGGTACAGAGATAGTTGGAATCCAGGAGACCGTTCTAGTTTTGCAAAAATCAATATTAACAGGAGTGAAACCACAGGCTGAAGCTAGTTATCTATAAAATAAAGAGGTCTACCTACCCTGCCATGGAACTTAGGGGTTTCTCTCTCAGCACTATGGAACCTCCTCACAGTGATCCACATGCAGTGGTAGCGACACTCCTCCCTGCAGGACCATTGTAACAAGCTGCTCCAGAAATCCTGCTGCAGCGCTGCTTCAGGTTTAAATGATGCTCCATCTGTAAGTTGTTATGAATAATAAATTTTCTGGTAAGCACTTGTTGACAATTTTGCTTGTAGGTGGTTTTTCCTGACCTGAAAACTGTTTCATAGGCCCTATGAGAATTGTCCTTTTTAGCATAGTGCAAAAATAAGTACTTTTTGTCCAGGGCAACAAAAAAAAACAAAGAAATATAAATTTTGAATAGGTACTCACTGTTGATACAATTTTCTCTTTCAACTTTTTTCAAGCAATCCAAATATACTCGGGAGTTGTCTCCGATGCTAGATGATACGGGAGTAAGTATTCCACACACCAGTGTAACTGCGATAAAAGCTAGCCACATCTTCTGGGCCTTTGGTTCCTACTTCTAAGTTAAGGATTTATTTGTTTACTACCTAAGAGCATTATCGGCCTTACATCTCGACTTTTCTATATTAAATTCTACCTGAACAGAAAACCTGGCTAAGAAAAACATAAATATTTCGATTTCGAACTCTCGACCACCTCTCAACTGATAAGCACAGAACATTAATATACTCTAGGCTAGTAGGCTGATCTGATAAGAGCCCTTCATTCAAAAAAAACGTCAATACTTCAATAGTTTGTTTGCGTGCTTTTGACAGATTTTACGTTCCAACTACTCACAATTCCCATTCCCAAAAATAAAATCATTCTGATGTTAGGTAATGAATTGGAACCGAACATTTATTTATATCAGAAATAGCTCAACAACCCAAATACATGAGATTTACTTTATCTTCTACTCTATTACTATTATTCACATTATAATAAAACCACAACTGGCAAATGTACAGTAAAATGAAATTTATCTGTCAGTCGAAACGAAAACAAGTAGACATAACCTAAAAATGTTAGGAATTGTTTAATTTATTACTGAAGTTACTGAAACAACGCTTGTATAAAATGGTGTTCATATTCAGAACCTTGTTCGCTGCAAAAGAACTAAAGAAACCGCGGAGTTATCTTCGCAGTAAATTCCTGGATTCAGTCAGGCTTCACGTAAAAGGTGGTACTGGTGGGACTGGCCTCCCTAAGTTTGGTGGCTTGGGAGGCCAAGGAGGTTGTGTTTACTGTATCGGGAAAGAAGATGCAAATCTCAAGGCCGTTATGGGCAAACATCGCGGCAAGACAGTCACTGCAGGACACGGAGAAGACAGTCGAAAAACGAAAATAGTCGGTAATCCGGGGTCAGACGTCAGACTTGAAGTTCCTCTGGGCATTACTGTGTATAGAGAAGATGGTAAAGTGCTAGGATCTGTTGACAAAGAAGGCGAAACAGTGATATTAGCCAGGGGTGGCCCCGGGGGTACTCCAAAAACAAATTTTCTAGGTCACTTTGGACAGGCACATCATATAAGATTGGATCTAAAGTTAATTGCTGATATAGGGCTGGTAGGCTTCCCGAATGCTGGCAAAAGCTCTTTATTGAAAGCCATATCAAGAGCTCATCCTAAAATTGCAAGTTACCCATTCACTACAATAAAGCCTAACAAAGGAATTATTGCTTACCCAGATCTCAGGCAGATATCTATAGCTGACTTGCCTGGACTTATTGAAGGTGCTCATATTAATGTTGGACTTGGACATAGCTTTTTGAAACATGTGGAGAGGACAAAGATACTGCTGTTCATAGCTGATGTGCAAGGTTTTCAGCTCAGCCCGAAGCATCCAATGAGGTCATGTCTAGAAACAGTTTTATTACTAAACAAGGAGTTAGAACTTTATGATGCTGAACTGCTGCAAAAACCTGCCATACTGGCTGTAAATAAGATGGATTTGCCCGACACTGAAAAAACCCTTAAAAGTATAAAAGAAGCATACAGAGATATAAATTCAGTGCTTGATACAATGCCAGAGGAAATCAGACCGGAAAATGTTATATGCTTTGATGATATCATTGGTATATCTGCACTGAGACGTGGTCAGGGTATAGAAGACTTGAAGCAGCTATTGAGGAAGAGATTAGATGACTTAGCAGACGAGACCGACCCGAACATAGTGCATCCTAGTAAATTATTCAGACAGTCAAAAGCTCTAGTTAGAGAAAGAGGATCGAAGGTTACTTAAATGTAAAGTTAAATAATAAACAATTCTGTGATATAATTTGTTGTCTCACTTTATTGTAAACAGCCTAAAATTAATACATTGCAGTTGAATAAGAAATGTTATTACAAAGTTTGCTTAATCTAAGAATAATAAAACCCAAGATATATTTGATATTTTTTATTAAACATATTATAAGCTCCATATGTGTTCTCTGCCTTATAAACTACAATCACTATCAAAAGTACCAACTAACTTGCCAATCCGCCTTAGTCTAGAAACTTTCAAACCAATTGGTTCAAACCTTTATCACAGTGATTCATGAGTTACTAGAACTACCAAACTAGGGATAGAATATGAAACACCTATTTGATGTTTGCTCCAATACTCTGCCCACACTGGGGTATTGCCTTGAAAAAATAATGCAAGCAATTCTGTCCCTAAGGGACACTTTTCCTGATAGGCATGCATGGCCATCAATAAAGGTGGTATGCTTTAAACCTTGATATCAGTATCATAATTATTCTCATCCCCACTTTGCTAGCCAGTAACGACAACCAAACCATATAACACTGACATAACTCCTAGACTGATATAAAATACAATAAACAATTCAGTATTATAATTTACAGATTACTAAATTATCCAACTTCTTACATGTGAATAAAAATGTTACAAAAAGTACACAAAATAGACATTGTATTACTTAGTACTTATTTCAATATACAAAACACCAAAGGTCGGGGCAGGCGCGGGTATAAAACGTGGGAGTGAGAAGGCAAGAGCTTCAGTATCATCTTCCTACTCGTAAGTTTCATGACCGTGACTGCCACCAGTCTAAGCATTTAACAGGATAGAAACATAAGATACACAATAAAAGAGACACGTTTAGCCGTAACGATCACTGTAGCTACGGCCAGGATCACTTACTTACAACAAAGAGAGCCCAACTGTAGCATGATTTCCTATTTACTCAAATTTTGCTACTTTCGTCGGAGCACCCTAAGCAGTTGGCTCTGCTACCACCTTGATTACTGACTAAAATTCTGATAAAAGAGCCAAGTGTAATCATACGTAGCCTGCCTGCCTGCCTGATTGCCAGGTATCCAGTAGGTACCTAATAAGTAGCTGCGGATATAAAGGCTGTAGCCACAGTAAACAATATTAAGGTTATCGAGTTTACATGGAGTCTATGAATATAATTTGGGCTTATTACATTTTTGCTTAATCCCAATCTATTCTAGTCACAAAAACAAGCCATTAACATTATGCTAGCTTACTTTGTGAATATGAAGACTTCTTACGATATATGGTACAAAAATAAAATTTAGAAGAACGTTTATAACATGGTAGGGAAGTTGCAAAAAATCGTTAAATCCTCTCCCGTGGAAAAGCTAGAGAATAGGGAATCTAGCATAGACTTATTTACGCGCGAAATTTAAGCTATCTCGTGATATTCTTGAAATACTTACTTGATAACATCAAACTTGATAGCTAACTACTAGAGATTCTCATAAGTCTAGCACTATGTTAGTCCTGGACTGCTCTCCGTTCCTTATGTAACGCGTATCAATACGCCATAAGGCACAAATCTAAGCAAAGAGTGAGCGTGATTCAAGAGTATGATGCATGAAAAGTGCACTTAAAACATATACAATCGTGCAATTTTGTCCCTACAATTTTTAAATCCGTCAAATGTTACCTACTCAAGCAATAAAGGTATTTCAAGGCAGACATTACTTTTTCTAATTTCTTTTTAATATTTGCATCAACCGTAGCCATGGGGATGGCGATGACAGAGAACAGACTAGAAACATAAGCTTACACACTAAATAACTAAACAGGTTCCATTCCTATATACGAAGGTTTCTTACATTAATGTTGCAATAGGGCCCACGCTGACCATCGGAGTTGTAACGAAGCCGAATAATTCGATAACTTTTTAACTTGCCAAATCACTTTTTTCCCATAATTCAATATGTAAACCCTATACAAACTCCTCAGCCCCTATTTTGCCCTATTAAGATATATAATGGAATTCTCCTTTAATCGTCCGGCCCCACAAAATCTATTTTCGCTATTTGACTTATACCTCTATAATTTTCGCCACATATCGAAAACGGCTAGACCTTTATCTTTTATTTCAATCAACCCATTAAACCAGAAACAAAAACATTTATTCTTCATTTTAATTAATAAAAATATTAGTGCCAAATTGCAAGTTAGGCACACATTAACTCAGTTAACACCCCTATTCGAAGGATAGTTTAAAAAAAATCACCATCCTCCGCACATCCCAAAAGATTTTTAATCACATTATTAGCGATTGCTTACACACTAGAAGGAACCTATGTGCTAATTTTATACACTTTAAAGTTCCTGAGATTTCTTGATCGCCCAGACTCAGGATTTTATACCGAATTATCGAATAACTCGCTTTGTCGAAACTCCGATTGTCAGCCCTGGCCCGTATTAACACATGTGTTACAAAAAAATATTATACGTATGATTATACAAAAGAACAAGCATTCAAACTTTTGTTTTGGGACTACGCTTAGAAAAAATCACTCAGGCTATATTAGAGACCAATACCGAAGATAGGTCCAAACTTACTTCAATTCTTCAAAAAAATAACTTGCCTGACTTAAAAAAAATATCTGATAATCAGCAAAACAATTTTTAAAAACTCTCTCGTCTCTCACTGTGTTTTTTTTTTGTTTTTAATAATTTTCTACAATGTTTAATACACAATACCTGTAAAATTATCGATCAAACAGTACACATACATTCCCAATAAAATTTTACAAGGAGTAAAAATACAGCATCGTTGTAAGAATATCATCAAATAAAACTAGTTTCAGTAAAATAATTCGTTGAATGAAATCAATAAAAGATTCGTGCAATACAGTGCGAAAAACTGTATTATTTTAAGTTTGCGTGCGGACTACAAACATTCGAATTATTCGTGAAAAAAATAATTAAAATGGATACATTACAATTCTAACATGGCGGAGATTATATGATTAACTGCCTTACCAATCACGTTATATTTGCCAATGGGCATGATATGCATTAACATATCGGTACAATCTTAACTGAAAACATACATTTTATAGCTGCTGCATAACTTTTCTGGTTATTCTTTTAACTTTGAACATTCTTGTAGGGAAAGTCACATTCAATCAAGAATCATAAATGACTATTCAGAATTTACAAATCATGGGTAAGAAGTAGTCAATGTACGTCACACACAATCTCGGCTATAAAGTGTGGAAGCAAGAGGAGTTTAAAAAAATCCCGAATTAAATATTTACCGTCTCACTCGCACGTTTTACGACCGAGACTGCGTTCTTGACATTTTGTAGGTCTTACAGTTGTCACCTGAATGTTTGCTCATCACTTTTGTCTTGTTAAGAAAAACTTGAAATTATTTAGAACCTTATTACAATAAAAATGAAGGGACAACGACGGAATACACAAGTAATAATGATCGTAGACAACTAACGAATTTTTAAAGTGACAAAATCCTAATCTGATCAACGTTTTCATAAGACGACAACATCTCAAATGTTTAACTTCACTAGAATTGTACTTGAAACTTTTTATCTGACACATAAATAAATTACCTTGTCATTTTATGATGTGCAAGTGACATTCAACCTTAAACCTCAAGCAATAAGGAGGTCAACTATAAGAAAGGTAGTGCAGACAGCTATATGACTTGTGTATAGTGTTCAGTCCTCATACCTCTCCTCAGCTTCAGTGGCGGTTTCCGCGGGGGGGAGGGAGCGTGGTCTTGATGAGGTTTCTGAATCGTTGCTGCTGCCTTCACCCGATGGAGACGGAGCGCAAGGAGGAGGGGAGTCCGATGTTGAGCCTGGCGGGATATTAACATAATTGATTTCCAAGGTTCCAAAATGTTTGTATGGGAGCTGGCATATGGCACCCACTCCCATTTTGTTTTTTTTTCAATCATCCAGGAACCATTAGTTCAAAACAATCTAATGCATATAAGCACTTCATTAGTTAACTTTTAGTGATTTTCATTGTTCTTACTTGGGGACTTTTTTTGCTTGCAAATATCTCGGAAACATGGCACTTTAGGGCACCATATTGCTAATATTTTTTGTTTTTATGTATCCTCTACCCATATGTATGCATATTTATTTATTTATTTAAACTTAATGTACAATAGTGGTACATGGGCGGAATTAATGCAGTGGGTATTTTACCAATGATTTTTATTGAAGTTCTGTACTTTTAATCATTTCCTTATTTATTTATAAGTAAAAACACTGTACAAAGGCGGCCTTAATTAGTGTCAGGCTTTATTTATATGGCCATTTTTAGGCATTTGCCCTTCAGTGTCATGACAAGCTGGTATTTTATAAAGTCGTCCTGAAGATACTTTTTTTTTGGGAACCTACAACCTCCGCCACACTTTTCTCAACCACTGCAACTACTAAAAGCCAGAATCGACATTGGAGTTCATCAAAACAGCGAAAAGGCAATGAAGCTCGACGAATACCGGGAAACGATTCAACAACCTCGCGCAGCGAATGAGCGTGTCTAGAATATGCCTGGGACAGATGTAATGAAGAAAGGTGGTCTAACCGTTGGGCGCGGGGTTGAGCAGACTGGGCTGCGCGGGCCGCAGCTTCTTGGCGGCCGGGTCGTCGCGCACCTCCTCCACCTGCGCCGGGCACTCCAGGTGCACCAGGTGGAAAACCTAAATACAACCACAACATTACTTAAAGGCGCCCTAAAAATTATACAATTACAAGCCATTGTGCCCGATTGGCCGTCGGCAAATTATCAAATATTCCATGCAAACGTTGATTCCCTCTATCTTCTTTTAGATAATGAATTAAAAATAGTTTCTGTGATCAGAGAACCAATTCTACTAATTTATAAGCAACGTTCGCATCTCAGTCATAATCTGTCAAAAAAGTCTCAATTTCCATACATGTTTGACAAATTGCAACTGACACTTAAAAATTCTAAAATTGGGCCTCTGATCACCTTCAAAGTCAAAGCAAACGCTTTGAATTTCAATTGGGCCATTAAACGGCACTTTTGAACGTCGTCATTTACAGTTCAGTAAAATAGTAATTTTAAATTAATAAAGTGGCTCTGCTGTCCATTCGGAAAAGTAAGTTCTTATCCTGAATGTAATCTTCTTATTTGTAATATGCTTGTTTACAAAGTGTGCTTTTAACATTAGTTTTAATTTTTCCTTCATTTAGTTCTGATATGTCACAAGGTATTTTGTTGTAACATTTAACACAGTACCCCATGAAAGATGTGTGAACTTTAGCTAATCTATAAAATGGTTGATCTAATTTGTCTTTATTTCTAGTATTAAAATTATGTCTATCACTAACTTTATTAAAAAGTTGTCGATTTTTACGCACATTCATAATATTTTCATAAATGAATTGGCAAGGGACTGACTGAAAAGCTCCCTAAGAGAATCACGGCGACGTATATGGATTCAGTGTCAGCAGCCCGACCAAGTACCGTACGACATAATGCTGTGAGAGTAACTAAAGTAGAACAAACGTGCGGTTTCTACGTCCGTTAACTGTCTGTGTATCTTTCTAACCGCATAAGCGGCTGAGCTTAGACGACCCGCAAGAGATGTTATATGAGGCCTCCATTGTAATTTCTCGTCCAATGTGATACCTAGGTAAACCGTCTGATTAATGAACTCAAATTTTTCTCCATTCAATATGATAGTACATTCGCTACTTTTAACATTTGGTAAAGAAAATCTAATACATTTAGTTTTTTTATTATTTAAAACCAAGTTGTTAGCCGTAAACCAATTTTGGACCTGATGAATAGAGCTATTGACGTCGTCAAGATTTTGAGAACGTCGGTCTATTTTAAATATTAATGATATGTTATCCGCAAATAAGTTTCTTTGGTTGATTTTTAAGTAATTGGGGCAAATCATTTATGTAAACTAAAAAAAGGAATGGACCCAATATTGAACCCTGAGGAACGCCTATTGTCGTTTCCGACCTTAGTGAGCTTGCACCGTTTATCTGAACTTTAACCTGTCTGCCCATTAAGTAGAACTAAGTAAATCTAGGGTTCTATTATATTCCTAATCCCATAGTGCTCAAGTTTCAACAAAAGCGTATCATGGTTAACGCAGTCGAACGCTCGAGTTTCGAGTCGAAGTTCGAGAGGTCGCAGAATATTCCAATGGCATTTTGCGACTCTTCCTAGGCGTTAAAAATGTTCTTTATTAGGGTGACACCAGCGTCAGTTGTACAACGCCCTTCAATACATAAGCAAAATTTTATGGCTGTGGACCCTGCAGTGTAAGCTGTACATCGTATGTTAGTAAATTTAAGGATTTTTATGGAGGAGAGAAGTGAGAAGTTCATAAGTGAGTGTAATAGCGTGAAGACACGAACAATAATAACTATTATAACGTCATTAAAGTTACTGTACCTCATTTACTGAATTATTGGTGCCGACGATGCGAATGATCGAGACCGGCCGCGGTTTGAAGTATATGACTTGCCATGACCTAGAATAAAATATCACGTTATTCAAAATTGAACTACATAAAATTATACAAAAATGACTATCTAAGATTAAAAATACCTTCAGGATGAGTTTTATCGCCATGAAACTATATATGGCAATATTAAACTAAGTAAGCATTCAAAAAAATTAACATATTTCTAGCTCATGATGGTAGGTCAAAAAAATTGGTTGAAATTATGGAAAAAATAAAAGCCACACTATCAAAAAAATAACTGATTTCGAAAAAGGAATAACAGGCCTTAAATTTAAACTTTATTTAAAGTGGCCCGGAAAAAAAGGCAACTTCGTAGGTCCCAGTAGTTACCTGCAAGACTCCCTAGTTCGGTCACACACCATCTCCCAGTCCCAGTAGTTGAGCGAGGTCTCGACGTAGTACGAGTAGTGGCGGTAGTCGCAGTCCCACAGCAGCAGCCGGATGGACGACAGCAGGTAGGGCTGCGCCAGCTGCACCACGATGGCGCCCGAGCCCAGCTGGTGGCACGTGTAGCCCTGATCCCAGTCGTAGTGCTCCGTGTCGCCGTTGATGAGGGCGTTGCGAGAGCGGCTAATGGGAAATTAACGATGTTGTATAAGGGCCTTTTTTGTTATCAGGAGGAAACTTTCAAAAGGGCGCCTGGAACTTTTGGAGAAAAGATATAGGAGTGTGGTGACTTTTTACCTCAGTAAAACCACTCCGATTTTACCTTCAGCACAAAGAAGAGCCTATGTACAAAGTGTTTTTTTTAATGCGCCGCTGTAAAAGCAACTGTAGCTTATGTTACGAAAATCATAGAACTACATACCTATGTGTAACTATGTACGTCATGTACATAAATCGCGTGGAACACACACTGCTACTGACCTGATGCCCTCGATGACGACAGCGGATAGCTCCACGGTGGCCACGTTGTGCACGGGCTCCACCAGCCCGTCGCGCAAGGGCGGCACGCGCATGGTGTGGCGCGCCTCCAGTGCGACCGCGTGGAACACCTGAACAAGTCAAACATTACCATTAAGTCTTGCTAACCAATTTAGACCATGGCGGCCAATCTAGACAGAGACTAGCCATCACTGCGGGACATACAGAATTCACAAGTTTGTGCTCTCAATCCCTCCATCAGGCCATCAGTATCATAGTCCGATGGGACACGACCAGAGAAAGACCTGGCGTAAAACCACGTGCTTTCCGAGGCATGGAGGTGTCGCAACACCAATTTCCAAACTTCGGGCTGCCACAGAGAAATTCCTAATGGAGAATAACGCTTTTTGCCTGAACTGGGAAATGAACTCGCGAGACCAACGGAGCAGTCACCATGTAAAGGTGGTTGGAAAAGCTACTGTGGCAGTGCAGAAATTATTATTTATTTTTCGCATGCAGCCCATAGGTACATAGGCGCAAAATACCCGGAAGACATTAGTAAACAGAATAGGTTTCATTTATTAGGTTTAGGAATAGGTTTCCAGCTAAAACCAACAGAACCAGCCAGATAGAAAACAGTGATTAGACTAACATCCAAATATAGGTCTTCACTCAAAATATTAAGAACAAAAAGTCGGTTCTATGGACCACTCTTATTTTCAAGCATCGAAAGAATTTCGGAGTAGAAATTTTCGCCTCTGATTCTTTGATATACTACCTTGTTGACAGTGTTGCTGGTGCCGACGATTTTGATGTACTGAACGACCCTGGGCTCGAAGTACAGGTTCTGCCACGAGCGGCAGAAGTAGTTGCTGTGGTCGATCACCCGCACCCAGTCCTTCTGATCCACTGATACCTCGATGTAGTAGGCGTATGATCTATGAATAAGTCAAACGTAACGTAAAAATAACAAAATCATTTCTAGGATTCTTCTCATTGCTGTCAGAAAATTCGCACCAGCAGGCTTTATTACGTGATGAAACTAATATGAATGATAAGTTTATTTTTATCATATTTCTTTATAAAAAATGTAATTGGTCTTTATTCGTTTTTTATGGTTTTTCCAAGAGACGTACAACTGACGCCGATAACAATACATCTTTAATGCGAGGAGCTACTTTAAATAAACGGTAAACATTCAACGGGTTTAAACGTGAAAATGCCTTAGGGCTCAATTTGGGGTCCTTTACTGTTTTTAGTTTATATAAATGATCTGCTCTATTTATTGCAAAATCAACTTAATATGCTGTTATTCGCTGACGGTACATCTTTAATTTTAAAATAAATAGTTATGCTAACAATCTTGCCGAAGTAAAGAACGGTACATAATTGGTTCAGTGTTGATAATTTAGTACAAAAATAAAAAGCAACTAAGTGCAAGCGATTTACTTTACCAAATGTCAAAAGTAGTGATTGTGTCATAGTACCGAACATAAAAGAAACTAAAATTAATTCGATGAAACAGTTTTAACTCAAGGCTACAATGGGGGCATGGGGTTTAACATATTTTGTAGGAAAGCTAAGTTTAGCAGCATACGCTGTAAGAAAAATCCGTCAGTTTGCAGTTGTTGATCGCAGTTTCAACAACTGTGAACTGTCTATTTTAGTTACTTACATTGAATCATGTCTTGCGGTATCTTACTATGGGGACCGGCTGCAGATATTGAGTGATTGATGGGAGCGTGTAGCCGCGCTCCATGTCGTAAGTGCCATGATAAATAGCACACATACCTGTTGTCTCTGTCCCACAGCAGCAGTCGGATGTGGTTGATGATGGTGGACGTGGCCAGTCGTACGATGATGCCGGGGTTGTCGGGCGCGTCGTTGATGGTGTGGCGCGTGTAGCCGCGCTCCATGTCGTATGTTTCCGTGTCACCGTCCAACAGCGCCGAGCGCATATCCCCGGATATAACTCGCGCGCCACGCTTCGGGGTCGCGACGTTTTCTTCCGGCACTAGGTAATAAATAACATCAGAAACATAAATTCAAAGTCCCTGTGATATAGGCCACAAGAGCGAAGCTGCGGTAAAACCTAACATAATATAAACAAGTGCCTAATATAACTTACACAGCAAGCCCCTGTGGCGCAGCTCTGTGCTCTTGGTCTGCGTCTTCTCTTGGATGGCGTCAAGCAGCATGTCGGGCGTCACCAGCGAAAACGGCCGCACCACCGTCAGCAGCTCCTCCAGCGTCATCAGCGTCAGCCGCACGCACTTCAGTATCTTTACCTGTTGGAAACAGGCACATTTAATTATTCCTTTTAATATTGTTTCCTGATAGCTACAACCTGGGGGTTAGAATCTGTAATACGACTAAATCACCACCTCCAACAAAATAAATCTCCGTCCGAACCTAAGCGAGCCGGTGTAGCTCGAACCTCACAATGCGGGGACGCTTGCAGGAATGGCAGTAGGGTGAGGATGCGGAGCAGCCCCAAAAAATGCAGTCAAGGGGAACCCTGCGCTGCTACTGACGATGCCGTGAAAGAGGCAAAGTTTGGGCCAGCATAATTACTGTCACAACTAAGTTGAAGTCGGATTCCAGATGCAGCCGAATATACTGCGTATAAAAATAGATTAATAGTTATAGATAAGTGAGGAGAAAGAAAGTTTGTTGTAAAAATATGTTTCACTTACAACTTGCGCCTGCCCCGCCTCGGACTTGACCCACATCTGGTTGGCGTTGAACCAGCTGCACACCGCCTTGAAGATGTCTGCCTCGGGCGCGAAAAACGAGTCGCGCTCCAGGAGACCTTGTAGTGCTTCCTATAACAACACGAAACTCTTCAAAATACTTTTTCTGCTTGTTTATATGAATTATGCGTAACATAAATATAAACTACGAGTTCTAGCACTTCGCCCGCAACTTCGACCGCGCGGATTTCGTACTTATCTCTGCGAGATTCATCACCCGCTGGCAAATTTAGATATGAATTTTCACTAGGTTTCTGAATCGAAGGAATGAGATTTTTCATACAAACTATGTTTCAATCAATCTTTATTTGTGAACAAAAATATTACAATAAAGGTCTTATGTAAATATTTTAGTCGAGCTCTATGTCCTACCAATGAAATTGGTGTACAAATATATTGTTTTTTTTTAGTAACAAGTCTGAAACTAAACTATACAAAGTCAAGTTCGAGTAAATAATTTCAATAAAATGTTAGTTTAATTAATAAATCATTCATCAAATTAAAGTTTTACATTAATAAAACAAAAGTTTTGGACAGACCAACAACTTGTTTGTGTGGTTTTTAAACTGTTAATTCAAGTTGGTTATAATCCTACTAATATTATAAACGCGAAAGTTTGTAAGTATGGATGGATGTTTGTTACTCTTTCACGCAAAAACTACTGAATGGATTTTGATGAAATTTGGCACAGAGGTAGATTATAGTCTGGAATAACACATAGCACTTTTCATTCCGGGAGTATGTTCCCTTGGGATAATTTTCGACACTAACGCGGGCGGAGCCGCGGGCAGTAGCTAGTGATAAATAAATAAATAAACAAAATAAATATAATTTATTTTTACATCAACAATCAACCTTTTAAAGTTTCTCTACATCCCTATATCCCTATAGGGATGTTGTGATGTTGACTAAAACAAAATCATTTTTATCGTTTTAGATTTTTTATATTAATTTCCGAGTTAATTGAAGCTTTTTACCGAGATTTAATGTTTGTAGAGTTCGGTCATCTAGAGTTGAAGAAGAGGCTTGGCTCGACTCGAGATCTGATAACGTTTTACCAGCACAAGCGTTATTAGCTTGCGAATCTTGGCAACCAATTTACATGAAATGTAATGTTATTATTGTTTGGTAAGCCGCCAAGTGAAGGGTGAGCTTACCACAGACAGCTGCAGGAAAGTGTCATGCTGCAGTACTTCGATGGCATTCTTGTCGAGGAAGTTGTAGCAGTAGTCCATGAGCGCCTTCAGGCCGTACAGTCTGCAACAAATTATATGATCACGCTTGTAGTCGCCGATGGGGTCGTTCACTCACATTTCGGAAGACAAGCAGGACATAATTATAAATTCCATTGCTACCAACAATTTTTAACCGATTTCAAAAAAAGGAGTAGGTTCCCAATTTGTTTGTATTTTTTTTTGTTTGGCCTCATAACTTCGTCATGTATGAACCAATTTGAAAAAATATTTTTTCATGTGAAAGGGTATACGTTCCGATTATAGATCCATCGAAATTTCATAAAAATCGGTTCAGAAGTTTGTCAGTAGAAGCTAGGCTTTTAAAACCTTCTGATAAAAAGTGAGACAAGGTTCCATACCTGGCGGCATCGAGAACAGAGCAGACATTCCTGAGCGCCAGCACCTGTCTCAGGTAGTCAGATATGGCCGTCTCCAGCTCCTGGAAGTTGAACTGGTGCGCCAGGCCTAGGATGTCCAGCACTGTTTCCTCGCGCAGCAAGGACAGACCCATGTGACCTGGGACAAGGCAAACCGTTACAGAAAACTTGGAACTATGAGCAGTTACCCGACACTGGGCTTGATATCGGTTACGGAAATACCAGTCTAATTACCGCAGATACAATAATTTAATTTAAAACCAAACATCTATTTTTATGCATAGTGAAAATCATCCCTTACACTGGGCAATTATACCTACTTTTAGCGAGTATTCGCAAATCTATACTAATATTATAAAGAGGAAAGATTTGTATTTTTGTATGTAACGAAAAAAACTACTGGACCGTTTCTTTCAGCAATGGATAGCTACATTATCAGCGAATAACATGGGACTATATTTTATCCCCGTATTCCCACGGGAACGGGAACTACGCGGGTGAAACCGCGTGACGGCCGCTAGTAAAATAATAAAATAAAATCGGAAACCTGATAACCTGCTACAGATAGTGGATACATGTAATAATCATGTACAAGTATGGGGCTAAATTAATTATTTGAACCGGGCATAACACAATAACATCAATCACAAGTAACAGAAGAAAAAAGTACAGTACAGTAGATATAATAGTTATATAACAATATATAAATATAAACATTATATAAAACTTTATACATTTGTAACAACAAGCCAAGTAAATAAAAGCATCTATACAAAAAGCCAACATACGGTTATAATATACATGGTTTAGTAGCTGAATCTGTAGCTATTGCTACGATAACGATAACGGATCAGTATCAGCTATTACCTCGATAGTTACCTGAGTAAACATATCGCAGGAGAGCCTTGAAGGCTTGGATCGGCGCCTGCAACTCCACCTCCGCCTGAAAAAGATGGCTGTGTTAACGGGTAGTCCACCTTTAGATGTGACAAACATTTGACCATACCATGATCCATCCAGTTGGCAAGGCATGGACATTATCATAATCACCAGAGGTCGGAATTAGGTAGAGTTATTTATGTACTTGCATCGAAATGTTGATATTAATATGGATCTTCCCGGGATTTCCAATAAACAATCCCGTGTGGCCAACAATATTACAAATAAAGTTCTCACAAGCTATGTTGTGCGAACTACAACACCCCGCGTGTGCGCATTGGAATTTTGCAACTTTGGACATTCGATGTCGTTGATGACAATTTGGAAACGTCGCGCGTGCAGTGGTTTAAATTGTGTAAAAGTAAATAACTTTTTATTTAATAAATCACGGGATTTTTCTGCTCTTTAAAATTAATCTCGGGCTTTGAGGCATATCCACTTTGTTCTTTCGCTGTATGAAATCAGTGTAGGTACATAAATAACTCTACCTAATTCCGACCTATGATAATCACTTAAACATTTTGAGGGTCTTTTTTCCAGACTGCGGCGAAGGCCAAAAGGAGGGTTAGTAGTGAATAACACATATAAACAACAAAATAAAATTAAAGCTTAAGTTACTGGTGTTTTTACCAATTTAAGTTTATGGAAAACACTTTCTGATTTCTTGCTTTTACACGTCCCAAGCCCATGGATATCAGGCGGCTGATACCTCAATAGCTACAAAGGTACGCGCCTTCCTCGACGACTGAAGGATTATATTCATATATCTTAATTTTTCTTTTTTTTATGATTATATAAAAGCTCCATGTTTAGCTGCCAGCATAAAATATTATCTAGTGATGGATGATACCAAAAAAGTAATACCTACTCAAAAACATGTTCTGTAAATAAGCATAGTTCACCTGATTGGTCTCCCGCATGCCGCCATAGAGCAGCGCCCTAAAGTAGTCGCTGCTGGCCGCCAGGATGACCTTGTGCGCCGGGATGCGCTGCCCCTCCACCACCAGCGTCACATCCGAGTACTCGGACGACAGGCACAGGGACCCGATGTGTTCTGATAGGTGGCCTGATGGGAATTACACTCTTAGGGTCGTGGTAATAGGGACGGTTATCCTGGTTTTCGTACGTGGCAGTGTCACCCGGTTTCGAATTGAGAATTTGGAGTTGAGGACGTGTCAGACTCTACATTAGTGTCGAAATCTAAAGTAGAATTGGACAAGTGCCTACGCAACTTCAAATTTTTAATTCATAAAAGGTAAAAGAAGAAAAATTCTGTACCGACATACGATAGAGAAGCAAGATGTGTTAACAAAAACCTCTTTCAAACGCGGCTACTTTATTTTTGTTGTTTTTTTCCCTCAATAATGTAGGTAAGTAAGCCGGGTGGTATTAACTAACACTAGGACAGTGCGCGTCGTTGGCCGGATGGTAACAAATTTAAGGTACCTATTTATATTCAATGTATTACTGTGGCTCATCCCACACATGCACTGGTTGGCAAACTTCTAGGTACCTATTTACTTCCATCACTCCATTTCTGTACAAAGGCTCCATTAGTCTAGTAATTTAATGGCACACACACGCAAGTGGAGACAGGAAGCAAATTGCGGCTCATATCCGCTCCCGATACACTCAACGTATGCCTAGACTACAGTGCAAAGGTCGGTTTACCAAGCTAATTGAGTTTTTTTTTTTAACTTTTAATTTCTTCTACACTAGGAATTTCTCTTGTATCGTGGGTGCGTTTATAAACATACAAACTCACATACACAAACAGCCAGACCCGGAACAACTATCTGTAGGCCATACAAATATTTTTTCCGTGCGGGAATCGAACCGAGCAACACGCAGCGCAGCAGTCAATCGCTGTGTCGTCGAAGCTGCGTATTCTATCACAATACTTGGGTCTTGGGCCAAAACTCAACGAATACATATACTTCTTCTTTTTTTCAAGTCGGTTAAAAGATGTCCCGTCGTAACTGCAATCGTCAAGCAATGTCGCTACAGATGTCAGGATGTCGTGCGACTTTCACAGTCCTCGCACGACATCATTTTTCATCATAATATGAACAAGCCAGTCGTTGCGCGATGTTGTCGGATATGGCGTGCCGTACGAAGTCTAGCGAGTCGCTTGATATCACTTGTTGCTTGTTTGGCGACACAGCGACATTTCGCGAGACATTTGTTCCCTACCCATTTCTTTTTTTTATGGGAATTCATCAAATGACCCTCCCGCTCTGGGCGGAGCCGAAGGGAGTGTCAGACTCTTACTGACTCAACACCACCCGTGTTCCTGCAGATGCCCTTTGCGTTCCAGGGCCGCGGTAACCCTTTCGAACAATTCCGCAACCCGAGCAGTCCCCTACCCTACCTACCCTAGTGTTAACAAACACCGATAAGTTACAACTCTGCAGCTTAGCCAACAGATTAACAAAATTTTTTTTCGAGGTCGAAGTAAAGACCGCTTTTATACTTTCTGCGACGAAATCTCTTTACAGCTCCTTAACTCTGTTCCATTTATTATTGCGAATATATACGGTTCATGTTTAAAGTTTAATAAGTACTATGATTTGGTTAGCAAGCTAGTTCGTGTACGGAACTGACATTCGTGAATATAAAATGGCACGCAACAACCACATTTTGCGTGTTCGTGAAATTTATTTTTAAACAAAGATCAAGCGTCGTGATAAGTACCAATTCATGGTTTTTGGGGTATTATGACATGCCTCGTTTAAATGTAGGTCAAGCTATGAAAGCTATAAAAAATCGACGACATTCCAAGTTGAAATCACATTTAATAATCGCCAATTTCGATTGGAACTCAATATTTTTCATAAGCAACGAGAAATTGTCTTGAGCAAATGATTCCTATACATTTCCCATATCTCCTACGGACTCGGATTTACCTACACTGTCCACGTAATAAAAACAACCTGTAGCAACTTGCCATGATAGACAATTTTACGTTGGGTATTTTTTAAATCAGCCTGTATAGTCTCCGCCTGCGTGAATGTCGAAAATTATCCCAAGGGAACTTACTCCCGGGATAAAAAGTATCATATTGGTCTAAGATCCGATATGAGAAAGATTATATTAATGTATTAGGTGAATGATAATAAAGAATATATGCTAGATAATGCAGGTATACATTGATACATCGCAAATAGGTTGCCTAGCTAAATCACGTGCCGATTATGTTGAACCACAAAATGTATAATTATTATTTATTTATTTATCAACTTCACCAATAACTTATTTGTGAAAGTTGAGCATCAGTTGAGAGAAAGCAAACTTTATTTTTTCAATTCCTTGGGGTTTGAATTGAAAAATTGCCTACTTTCCCCTTACCTGTTGTACACCGTCATAAGTTATTTAATCAAATTGCATATCAAATGAAAACTTATCTTATAGTCAATCCAACAGTATTGGGTTGCCTTATCAAGTTTGCTGAATCCATGGTTGCCTAGATTTAAGATGTTGGAGATGAGGAGAAAATGTATGGGCTCTGGTCCAAGGAGCTAATGAGATTCTACCATACTCAAATCTATTGTTGTATTTATGGTGCTATTCAAATACCAAAGATTACAGAAATTGCGAAATAAAAAGGGCTAAAATATTGCTTTTTGAAAAAATGAGGCCTTCCTCTTATTTCTAAGCAAAACAGGGATGACACCAAAAATAAAATAAGATTTCATTCAATATGTTATTTGATTAAATAACTTATGAGGGTTTATTAATAACGCTTACTTACCTGTCTAAACCTAGCAACTCCATAGTTGCACAGAGGTGAAAGCAGGAAATCTTTATTTTGTCAATTCCTTGGGTTACATTCTCTTAGCTGATGCTCGACTTTTTATTTGAACTTATCAGGGAAGTTGGTTAGAAAATAATTATTATACATTTTGTACATAGGCACGTGATTTATCTAGGCAACCTATTTGGGATGTATCAATGGAAACATTATCTAGCATATATTCTTTATTTTCATTATAAAAGATGATGATAATTATACCGAATCTAGCACTATATGTCTTATTCCAGACTATAATTTACCTCTGTGCCAAATTTCATGAAACATCAACACATCCAAACTTTCCCATTTAAAATATTAAGTATAGATGAAATTGGTAAATATGGAGATATAAAATAACATTTACAATGGAAAACTGGAAGGTAAGTGGGAATTTGTAGGTATACTTATGATGACAAAAAAAACATCTTTAATTATACAATTAACTTATGGCCGGTCACAATAATGTATCTACTTTGAACCAACAAACCAAACGTCATGTTTGCCTTTGTAACATGAAATTTCAGCTACTGTCGGTAGCTGATTTGACAGTTGGTTAAAGGTAGATACGTTATTGAAACCGGCCGTTAGTAATCTTAACATCTAAAATAGTAAGTGATTGCTCTTACTAATGTGTTCAATATCGCCAATGCGTGCACTTGGTGTGTTGTTGACGCTCATGTACTGGTGCTGGCTACTCATTGTCCCGGGTTCACATCAAGTCTGCTGCAAAGTACAACACAAGCTGTTTCAACTAGCCTATTGTTGTTTCATTTTAACATGGCAATAGCTGGTACTGACCTTTCCCTAACATGTCTTTGTATGACCCTAAAAGATTAACTATTTATTGTACTTCGTTTTTGAAAAAAATTTTAAGGTCAATTTTGTTGTTGATTAGGAATGACTTTATATCTTTGTTTTTTTATATTCTTTATATATTAAGTATGACTGACAGTACTGATATTAAGTAGTACTGTCATACTTAATATGCAGTGAGCCACTTTTGACTGGCCCGTTGGTCTAGTGGTTAGTGACCCTGACTGCTAAACCGGGGGTCGTGGGTTCGATTCCCACACAGAACAAATCTTTGTGTGATGAGCAAGATCATTTGTTCTGTGTCTGGGTGTAATTTGTCTATAATATGTATGTATTTAGAAATATATAAGTATGTTTATCAGTTGTCTGGTTGCCATAGCACAGGCTCTGCCTAGTTTGGGATTGGATGACCGTGTGTGAGTTGTCCCAAGATATTATTACTATAGATATTATTATTATTATTATTGCCATGCTAAAATGGAACAGCTATACACACAACATAATGATGTGATACATTTATCTGATGTTTAAATAAAACTAAACAGTTAGCTGCTTAAACTACAATATTCAAAGTTTCAAACAGACTATGTAATAATTAGCAATGAGAAAGTGCCCCTTTTTCAAAACTTGTAACATGGAAATGGTGTCTAATCATTTTCAACATATTTTTTTTTTTCCCAAATTCATTTTATCGGTTATGATTACTGATGACGCCTATATGAAGGATGTGTACATACAAACTTTTTTATTATATGACCTTGCAATTACTACAAAAGCTTTTCATCACAGTATTCAGCTTATAAATGTTTGGCTGCATTCAAAGGTTACTTACATATTGGAATTGGTTCAGAATCTATGCAATCACCTGTATCAGGCTTGCTTGGAGTTAGGAATATATCTTGCATTATTGTAATATGTTAATTAGATATATAACACATCCCTTGATTTATCCAAAGCTTTAGGTGATTCTTTCAGATTTATTGTTCTTAAATTAATCTTTAACAAATAAAAACATTACCTTTAATTTTTCTGTATTACAATTAGCTTTCTAAGTATCTTATCTGAATATGACAATATAAATATATTATTGCAGCACCTACTGTGGTATTTTAATCAGGGGAGTCCCCTAACAAAATGCAGCATACACGAAGGAGATGCACACTTGATTTGATAAAATTGACATTTGCATTGTTTGGATTACAAACCAAAACAATACAGCATTTGCATCATCAATCATCACTTCTAAACCAACTGAATGCTTGAATCTTCTGCAGTAGATAATAAGCTTATTATACAACTATTTGTATTCACTCAACTGAAATATTTCAGGAAACTCAAGTTTCAAAATAATTCATGAAATAACAAAAGAAATATCTAGAACTTACGTCTGCTATACACACTTATTTATGTAGCATAGAAAAATGTCAGGATGCGCTCTTAACAGTTAAGTTGACTTATTTTATAAATTAACATAATTAAAAAAATATTAAGACTATCTGATACGTAATGTCTCTAGTTTCTATTTTATAAATAAATTCAAGCATACATACGCATTAGAGGATAATCCACGCCTACAAATATTACCAACTGTTCAGTTCTTAACTAAAATAATTAACTTGCTTCAGTTTTTGATATTCTGATTCGAAAATATTTTTAAAGCAGATAGTTGCGAAATCCGCAAAGCAAGGGAAAATTTATTTTGACAATATTTTGACAACATTCATAATTTTAGCATTATTTTTTTTGGATCCGAGTCTACGCAATCTGCTCTTTTGAGACTGAGCCTTTTGAGACGCGGTGGGATGGAAACAATTTGAAAAAAGTCATTGAAACATTATGTTATCGGATCAATTCTGTTCATTTTGAATTCGATTCATAAACTGGTTAGCTGAGGGAAAAGTTATTGTTGAACTTTGAGACACGGAGTAGGTGACCGATTCATAATACTTTAGTTGCTAACGTTTCTGTGCAATTATTATTTTACCATCTCACAGCGGTAAGTTGGTTATCGACTCCGTAACATAAAAAGTCTATAAACCGTCCATGATAAAATTTTAACTTCTTTCTCGCCTTTTCTCAAACTAATTTGGTTGGATGAATTCAAGCTCGCTAAAAGTGAACTCATTTATAGATTTAAATGTTTTCACTTTTAGCCAGCTTGCAGCAAAATTACAATTTTAATTTGTAACTTCATCCTGCTTGTTTCATTTTTTAAAATTTTCTCATGTTTCGTGAAAGCGGAAATAATACGTGAAAATTCCTTTTCCGCTTCCGGTAGACATGATTTTTCTTCAAAAAGCCAAACTAAAACAAAGCTAATACTACGTTAGCCTGAGCTAATATAAACATATTTTTTACGATATACCATTCAAACATAACACTACTTCGTATGTTATCCAATTTCATAACATTATTATTAAACAAAAATGTACTCTATTTGAATGACCCTAAGCTATGTTGATTGCATTATGTATGAACGATGTACTCACCTATAAGTACATGCTTGCGTAGCAACAACAATGTCAAAGATAAACTAAAAATAACATAAAACAAATCTTAGGAACTTAATGTTGTTAATGCTATATTTACATACAAATACAGGCCCTTAGAAAATATTATAGCCCCTAAAATTCACATAATCATCGCATATTCTTGCATACCAAACTGTATAAATATAAACTTATCTGTTGACTTTTTTTGGCTGAATAATCGGGCGCGAAAGCTTCGTCATGATTTTGCGTGGCTGCGATTGGTGGAAAATTTTGTCTTTACCAACATAACGAACACCCATTTCATTTTGGCAATGTTGTCAGATTTATTACCAGTTGTGCTGGGCAGGTAAATATCGTCGCTTTATTGAGTATATTTTATTTTTCTTTAATGGTTTTCAACACGATTACGATGTTGTAATAGTTGGAAAGACACATGAAAAATTCATCTCTCTGTTGAAACATAAAAATGTAAGTAATAAGTTTCTGTTCCACTGTTTCTTGAACTTTTTTGTAGAAGGTTGTGGTTCTGTAAAAGTAGCTGCACAATTGATAGAGTGCGAGACTCGCGAAAGAAAAATGTATGTAACGTATTTTGTATTAATTAAATAAATAATGTGTTGTATTGTACTTTTATATGTTTATTTTTTTAATTCGAAACTAAAACTTTACCACCAACCAAGCATCAATATAAGCGAGTGGTGCGTCTGAATGATATTTCATTTCGCGATATTTTATTTTTAAATGCATTGCAGGTCATCAATAATGGATTGTAAAAGATAACTGAGTGTCTGTAATGAACTCGCTCACGTTCTCGGAACTGAGAAATGGAGAGACAGCAGTGTAATTCACTTCAAAACTTTGATGAACCTAAAACAGAAATATTGAAAAAAAGATTATTGAAAGCAGCGAACACGTCAGTTTGCACTAATATAACACAAAATAATCCACAGCAGAATGTGCTACTAAATACATTACGCGTGAGTTTCTAATGTGTTAATTATTTTTTTAATGTGATGTTGTGTTTTATTTTGACATCTTTGACACACATTTTGTCAAATTTCAGGCGCCAATATCGAGCAGCATGATCGTGTCCTCGATGCAGGCCTCACAGAGCTCCTTGCCTATCACACACAATCTACTTACCCATTCAATTGCTCCTGTTAAAATACATTCAAGCAACTCCCCATATCCCTTGCATTTGTCCACTGTGCATGTGCCAGTACAGATTCCGGGCTCCAACTCTAATATTAATGTCCCTGTTCAAATATCAGGTCCTACTAGCACTGTTCCACTGCAGATAACACCAGTTAGTATGCCCCTTCAAGTCTCCGGGACTACCAGCGTACCAGTTCAGTTGCCAGCTGGTGAGACTATAAACGTTCCTCTGCAAATTCCAGCTGCAAATCAGAACATTCAACTGCCTACATTGCCCTCCATGCCAGTCTTACAAAACCATAGTCAGTCCATCCACAGTTCAATTATTCAAGTTCATATGAGTTCAAATCCAAGGTCAAGCAACATGGATTGCAACTCTGACATGACAGTGACCAGTTCATCTCACCTACAGATGACTGATACATCAATATCACAAGTTAAAGTTAACAATCCTCTCCCACAAGTCCACCAAGTTACAAACAGCAGTAGCAGTACAGTGTGTGCTATGCTACAAATGCAGAATGCTGCGAGTTCTATTCAAATACGAGGAGCTCCAAGGCAGGTGCCGCATGTACCGCAGGTGGTCTACATACAAACTCCAACGGGACTGAAGCCTGTCTCAAGCACCGACGTCATCACCCAAGCAAGTACAAGTGGAAACCCACCACAAATCATAGTAAGGAGACCAGTAAGTGAATCATCACCATTAACATGCATTCATGTCGAATTGGAACAGTGAGACTTTTTTACTAAAACATTTTCAGAATTTTCAGATACTAAATTGTTAAATAAAAGTTGATAGTGAAAAAATATCAATGTGATTATGAATTGGCTTACCGCGTTAGCATTAATCTCAAAGTTTGTTTGAAAAGAAAAAGTAATTGAATATTCAATGTCAATATCTCAATGAATGCACTTTCACTCACTCCAAAACAACATAATGGTGGTGGTTTAATCACAAATCATTTTTTAGTTTTGTTATGCATGTTTTGGTTTGGTTTCAATTATTATATAATGTTAAGTCTCTTGCTTCTTTGAGGACAACCTCGTGAATGTGATAATTAGCAAGGCCAAATATCACATTATAAAAAGATAATTAATTAGTATGACAGGAGCTAAGCATAATTATTTTGTCTGAAATAGTTTTATCAGTCTAAAAACAATCTTATGTCACCTTCTTCTGTTTACAGTTTTATAAGAATGTAACAGGAATCATATTGAAAATAACTTTTTATAAATTAAAATACATAAATAGCATTTCAAATCTATTTGTCCAAATAATATTTAATTAATTCACCAAAACATTTATAAGCCTTCACAATAAAAAACTAATAGAAATAAAAAGAAATGTATGAGTAGAAATAAAAATCTTATGTCACTTTCGTCTGTTTACTATTTTATAAGGATGTAACAGAAATCATGATGATGATGATACATACAAATCATTCTGAAAATAACCTTTTTAAATAATAAAATAGCATGACTGGTTTATTTGGACTTCATGTTATTAGGATTTCAATTCTTAAAACAAAATACAAAATATAGGATTGTGAATCTATTTGTAAAAATAAAATAAATATTTCTTAGTTTTTATTTAGCTTACCAAATATAAATAACAACAGTATATTAAAAAACTAATAGCAATGTAATAGAATGAACTGAATTGATATATTTATTGTTTGTCCTCCGTAATTAGACAGTGTAGATATGTGTAGAACTAGTTCTTCAAGTATTGTTCCTATTACGCACATCACCACAGCTGCAGTCATTACATTAGTTTTATTTTCACTCCTTGCAGGTAACCAGCAATTCAAACTTACATTTAATATCAAATGTAAACACCAAACCCAACATAGCTCCGAAGGTGTCTGCTCAGAACAAGTCTTCCATCCTCGCTCCAGTCAACACTAGTCAGCCAATAGTCATACAGAAGCCAAAGTCTAATGACAAGATGATAGTCCCAGTCACCATTGCTCCGGCCAACCCCAACAAACAGGCCGTTGCATACCTGGGCTCCATGAAGAAACCCAACCAGAAGAACTTACCCGAGAAGCAATCTATCCTCATATCAAACAACCAGACCAATGTGAATGCCAACAATCAGAAGCTATTCATAACTCCTATGAATATGCCTAAAATGCAAAATACAAAGTTCATTTTACCTGTAACTTTGCCTGCAACTATGGCTTCCAAAGGCCCAATAATCAATCTACAAATAGCTAATGGACAAATACAGAATGATCCTCAAGGTAACATTACAGTAATGAGAGACACCATAATGGAGTCTCAAGATATGCCGCCTTTACAACCATTTGGAAAAGTTTTAAATGGCAAAGATCTGCCTCAAAGCCCTAATGGCGAGAAATCCTTTACGTTATCCATACCTGGGTCAAGAGCAGAACCGACTGGCGTGCAAGGAGAATATACACTCACGATACCTGAAACTAACGCAGCCATGAACGACGATATCTACACTGTGTCGATAGCAGAAGAGGATGGTGGTCACAGAGAGAAGTCCTTCACTCTAGCTATACCAGAGAAAGGAAAAAGTTTATTGAACAGGAATATGATAGACAGAAACGATGTCGGAACTGTTACCATCGCTGCGCCCGCCATTTTGAGACGTTCCAACTCCGACAACAGTGACAGGAAGATATCGAACGCCAATATGAAGAGGCGCATCTCTTTATGTGCTGAGAACTTGTCCAACAAGAACGCGAGGCTGGCGCTGCCACACAAGATCGAGAAAATTGAAGTTCCGCTGGAGGCCGACAATAACGACGATCATCGCGTGCCCTCACTGTTCTGTGACGAGAAGCTGGACAAAGATTTAGAGGCTAAGCACTTGGACTCAGATTCTGAAGATTATAAGGATACCAAGCCTGACGCTCACGAGAGGAGTCCTCACGAGATATACTTTACTAAAATAGAAGACTTCAGTAAAAGCGATATCAAGGAAGGTGTCTTAGAAGAAGATCCTCCGGGGTTAATATGGCATAATGGGGTTGCTAGATTACAAGGTAGCACTTTGCAATTCCAGACCAACGAATTCGGTCTTATAGATGTGCTAGATGGCAGTGACCAGGAGGACGGGGCGAACAATGCGAAGTACCACACGTCTATGAAGCAACGCGTTGACATAAATAAGAAGCCCAATTCTCCAGAAGACATGTACCGGTGCGAATGTTGCGGCTGCCACGGCATGGCGGCCGAGTTCATTACGCCCAACTTCTGTAGCGCCGCGTGCCAGACCGAAGTACAGAAAGCCTTACAAAAGAAGAAGGACAGGGAACGTGTGGATTTGGTTAAGAAGAAGAACAAAATAAAGAAGTTGTTGATGAGGAAACAACTGTCCGAGTCTGATATTACACCCGAAGGAAAAGACAAAGCGTCACTCAAGCATTATGATCCATTGCCATCTGACCAGTTATCGGAGGCAGCTCTATTGAAAATCAACGAGGATTTAATAGAGAACGAGAAATACCCGTGGATGTGTGGGAAGAATGGATTCTCGTGGATGAGGTACCTTGACATTTGTAAAGCGAAGGATGCGCCTGTGAAGCTCTTCAAGAATCCGTTGCCTTACAATAGGAATGGGTTCAAAGTTGGGATGCGGTTGGAGGCGATAGATCCGCAGCACCCTTCGATATTTTGCGTGGTGTCGGTGGCGGAGGTACAGGGCTACCGCATGCGGCTGCACTTCGACGGGTACCCGGACGTGTACGACTACTGGGTGAACGCGGACTCCGGCGACATCTTCCCGCCGGGCTGGTGCGAGAAGAACGGGCGCTCGCTGAAGCCGCCCGGCAACATGTCCGCCTCCAGCTTCTCTTGGCCGCTCTACTTGAAGCAGATGAGAGCCGTCGCCGCGCCCAGGAACTTGTTCCCCCATGTTACTGCCGCCGTAAGTTTCCAAATTTTAATACTTCATTTTTATTTTTCAAAAAAATCTGCGAAACTTCTTTCTGCATTATTAAAATAAATTATTTATTCTAAGTAGGGAGAAAGTGCCTAACTATTATGCCACCAAATTATTTTTATTTAGTTTTAAACGAATGAATTTTCGTATTTCGTTTATTGAAGTAAGGATTGCTTCACAGAAATTTTCAATATTACAAAGATTTCTTATTTATTTCTGTTTGTACTTTTGGTTTAAAACATATAAGGTAAAGTGTAATGACATTTAAAAGCTAAATAAGCAAATAAGTTGAGCCACAAAACTCAACAGGCGGACTACCCCTCAATGTCAGATGATAGTGGTGCCTGATGGTAGGTCCATAGGGGTACAAGCAATACTATCATCTCTACAATTTCAATATTTGTCTAGATCTTCAAACTAAGCTGTTTCCGCACCGGCATGAAGTTAGAAGCTGAAGACCGAAAGAACGACCTGGTATGCGTGGCTTCGATATCTGACGTCTTGGACAACAGGATGCTCATCAACTTTGACTCTTGGGACGAGATGTACGACTTCTGGGTGGATCCGACCTCGCCCTACATACACCCGGTCGGCTGGGCTGAAGAGAATGGAGTGCCTTTGACGCCACCTAACTGTGAGTGCTTATTTTTTATTCCCATTTAACTAACAGTGAAGGTAAAATCTCAAAAAAACAAAATTGAGAGCTGTATGAAATCAATTTTAATTGTCCACTGACAGAAATATCAATTCAAAAAGTTAAAAAAAAAACCGTATTTCTCAAATACAATATTACTTGTCTGATAAAACCTGGCAGTATTGACTTCTTTATAGGAAAAAAGTATAGTCTCATAGAAACCTGGTTATGGTAAAGTAGAAAAGAGAAACTTAAGCACCTCCAAGCTTAAATAATTATGTTATAACACTACCTCTCTAGCTCTTTATTATAACCTCCTTTGTTTTTGAAGTTGTTTAATAATTATTGAGTATGGACTGGGGGAATTAGATTTGTTCGGTACAATATTTGCAACCGAACAGCTCAGCACTTTTGGCTGCCTGCATTTCCATAAACGCATGTATCGCAACTATTACTAGTTAGTATGTGTTCAACTACCAATCATGTTACTCAAATCAAACCATCATAGTGCCTTTTTAGCTTAGATTTACCATTTTATAATTATAATTGATTGTGGTATTCAATATAAGTTGTAGACCATATTAGTTTGTATCATTCAACCAGTGATTGTAAGCTAACTACCAAACCATATCAACCAACTCAACCAAATAACAAATAACCCAAGAGTTAGTGCTAAACCACGCAGGCACTAAACTCTACTGGATTCAAAGATAAAATAAATAATTAAACTACCAGCATTAATTAAAAAAGAAGAGAAAATTAACATATTTTTAAGAAAACTTAGACAATTTTTACTCAATAAAAGCTACTAATACTAAACTAATAAAGTCATAACTCATAACTGAAGTACCTATTCATGTCCTTAATTTTTATTTGATTTATTAATTCTATTTACATCTCTCAATAGATAACTATATTAACAGTTTCCTAAGTAATTTTACATTTCATAAAATGCTTCCTCTCTCCTAACCTAGATACTTATCTTGCTGTGCCCATCAAGGTCCATATGAACCTATTTGTTATTTTACCACCTAAGAATACATGTGGAATGCAATAAAAGTATTGAGTATTAAGTATTGCAAAATAATTTTAGTCCTAAAAATAAATTAAAACACATGATTTATTTTAATTTTGTTTTATAAAAGATGGAACTTATGAATGAAAATAGGATAGGCAGCAATAACACACTTAGCATTCAGTGTTTATCTTATTGAATATTAGCTTTCTCTCGCTGCATTTGCACTGTGTCTGTATGATAACCCACAGTTTCCAGGATAAAAGTAGCATGTGGCACTTAGCGACAACTTACATTGAAATAATTTTAATAAATCAAATCAGTTCCTACTTCTAAAAATTACCTCTTACAAATCTACTTATATTGATAATATTGATAGGTGAAAAACAATAACTAAACATAATAAGGCAAGCAGTTTTTGATTGACACTGCACAAACCCCGTTTGATGACCAATAAAAATCATGTTTTCATTGCAATACCAACAAAAAGATAAGAATGATAAGTAAAAGTGTATGCAGAATAAATAGCTATTTATTGTATTGGCCTTCATTTACCATTGAAAGTAAAAACAAAAAACGAACTGGCGAAAGTAAGAATATTTTGGTTGAAAGTATTCTTTGTTAAGAAATCACATTTGAAAAGAATCTAGGTTAGATATTCATAAATTTGATCATCACAAAATTAATTCTGCCATTATTCTTTATAGTATTAATTAAAAATTCAAATGTAGTATACGTTTGAGTAACAAGGATAACCGGTACTTTGGTTAGGTACGTCGTTATCTCTTCTCTTTTAACTATAGAATTAGTCATGATTCGTAGTTTGTGAGTGACTGTCGTGCCTTTTGTTCTCTCGTAAATATATCACGGACGACTTATTTACTTCACATACAAATGTCAAATAGTTCGATATGTGCCTTGAGAAAAACAAGTAAGTTTTTTCTATATGTCAAATCAAGTTCTATACCTAGTATTTAATGTTACTTTGTTAATTGTAATAAAACTAATTTCACGGATAATTTTGCGCGATTAAGTTTTCCTTTGCAGTATTGTATTTTAGTTGAGATTAATGAGTCAGGAAAAACCTCGATATTTCGTTGCCAGTTTTGCGCGATTGGCCGACAAAAGATGTTTTCTTCAATATTATCTTTTTTACAAATAATAACACAACAAAATTGAAAATGTTCTGTCAAGACAACTCATTACATAGCGTGTTCCACTTGGTAGTCAATTGGTACTACATTGAAGGCTATATTATCCCCTCATTGAAATGCATACCTCTTATCAAAGTCACATATTTTACTCGTCGGCCGTCGCTCAACATTTAGCGTTAATTTAGGTAGCCCAAATACCTCTGATAAAGTGTTATTGACAAGATTCGGTAAGTCATGTTACTAATATTCTCTGTTCAATTCATTTATAATAACAAACATACTCTTCTGACAGTCGTGTTGCCTTGGTTGATAAGCAACTTATCTGTGTGAATAGATTCACACTATCAAATTTTTGGGTACAAGCCTTTTTATCACACGATTCTTTATAAAATGCAACATCTGCATCTAACATTCGTTATCCATTAGGGTGATACTCTGCCTCTATATCTAAGTATTAACACACTTATGACTATACTAGCCGTTGCCTGCGACTTCGTACGCGCATATCCCGTTTTTTCCAGTTCATGTAGGAGTTTCCCGTTCCCGTATAGACTATCGGTCATTCTATAGCATTCCTCATGAATGTGGCTATCATATACAAAATAATTCGACAAATCCGACGGGTAGTTCCAGGGATTAGCGCGTTCAAACAAACAACTTTTCAGCTTTTTATTAGTATAGATTTTCTCTGGCTTCAAAATACTAACTCATACTGGTGATGGTCATGTCCTGGGCAAAATAAGGCTAGTTTAAAACTCGTTTGTTTATTAATCCCCAGACCAACTTAAGTGTGAAAGCTTCAGAGGACGCTTCGATGTCCTTGGTGCCAATACAAACCCTTCCAGGCACAAAACCGACATTTGTAAGTTATGCGTCCCAAAATTGTTATAGATTCTGTTCGAGCGCAGGCTGCGCATCTCCACAAGTATTCAGAATATTCTTCCGTATCACAACCACTAAGTTCACTGCAATATGTTTCTAGTAAAACGTATAGCCCAAGGCTGCCGTCGTGTTTATGCTCTTGTAGCTCTATATAATAGTACTATAATCTTCGATAAAATATTAAAACATATAGCGCTATTTCGATTCCTACGAGAATCATATACGTTCCATATTCAGGCGAGGACCCGGACTATGTTGCCAATGTTGGTGCATCAGGCCCGGTTTCCACGAAAGCGGAGACGAGAGATGTGTTTTGAATAACCAATCATATTTAGTTATTTCCACATCCCCTCTCCGCTTAGCTTCGATGGAAATAGATCAAGCTGAGAGGAGAAGAGATGTCTCATCTTTCTATAGAATCTTGTGCCGTGAGCTGGCAAGCGGCTCGGCAGAGCGTTGATGTGTGTAGTCGGGTGGCCGGGCGGCGGCGCTCGCGCGTCCTTTTCCCCGCTGTCTTCTCCCCGCGCCTCGCACACCCGAAAGCGTCATTCGATTTACTGACCCTGAATGCAGCAGTCCGTCGATATAAATTTTGTAGCGACATGGTCTCTTCCTTTCGTAGACAGCACTTGAGCTTTCAAATCTCCTCTCCGCTTTGGTGGAAACCGGGCCTTAATAGTGCAAATTACCATGTCAATAGGTGCGCGAGTACTATGACTAGCCACCAAAACTACGCATGATACCAGCTCCTTTGCAGCGCTCGTAACTATCAGTGTTCACTTGCACTCCTAAACGGTAGAATTCTCCGCTGGCAGTGTTTCTTACAACCTATGCCACTCATCTTTCGAAGCCAAGCGAAAGTGAACAGACATCGCTTTATCGTAGACCTCTTCCATCGCTTACCATCAAGCGAGATCGAAGTCAAGAGCAGGCTTATCAGGAATAGATAAAAAGGCAGTGTTCAAGCCGAAAATTGCTACCACGGCTCGTACAAACGCCTTTATATTTGTCCGCAGTTTACAAAGACCCTGACACGTTCTCGTGGGAGAACTACTTGGCAGAGACGGGCGCGTCGTCGGCACCGCCGCGCGCCTTCAAGCCGCGCCCACCGCAGGGGTTCAAGCCTGGCATGAAGCTCGAGGTGGTTGATAAGAGGGTGAGTAATATTGATTGAAAAGTAGAGCATTACTGAGATTAGAGTGGGATGGGATGAGGGCGAGGAAATGGCTGATCTATTAAATTTGGCTGCTGGCCCTGTACAACCATTTGAAATCTAAAGAACGTCACTGACGCTGCCATTAACAAAAAAGAAGTAGGTGGCTTTATAATGACAGCTCTAAATAGTTGTAACTTACTGTCCTTCAGGAAACTTCACCATAGCAAACAATCGTTTGGGTTCAAAAGACTCATTGACACGCCTGCCTGCAAACTTAGATCTTAAAACTCTCCGTTTATATTAGGTGCCATTCCTGATTCGTGTGGCCACAATAATCGCGGTGAAGGGCCACCAAGTGCAGGTGTCGTTCGACGGCTGGCCGGAGGAGCTGGCTTGCTGGTTCGACGACGATTCTCCTGACCTGCACCCCGTCGGATGGTGCCTGAAGACAGGCCATCCGCTGGAGCCGCCACTAAGTAAGTAGCTGTAGATTAGTAGCGTTACCATTTTAGGAATCCTTTCATTGTGCGTTCAGCTGAATAAACACCTGCCTAATAAAAAAAACATAATAATTATAATTCATGAGCTGCACGCATTCTGGTTTATAGTAAGGTTTATCAGTGAGTGACTCACCATGATTCTACTAAGATCCCATTGATTCATGTTTTGTGGCGAAAATGTGCGATGATAGATGGCGAATGACTGTCTCTCTTCTTAGTTTGCAAACTTGAACTTGTGTTGTATGTCCAGCAGCAGAAGAACTTCGGCNCCCCTACCGCTCGCTGCCACCACGTGCACCCGACCGCCTGGCGCCGCCCCGGGACTCCGACCAGGTGCTGCCCAGAGAGCGCAGGTACGTACACAAGCACCACTCCGCCGCGTCTGCCTGCCCCTACCGCTCGCTGCCACCACGTGCACCCGACCGCCTGGCGCCGCCCCGGGACTCCGACCAGGTGCTGCCCAGAGAGCGCAGGTACGTACACAAGCACCACTCCGCCGCGTCTGCCTGCCCCTACCGCTCGCTGCCACCACGTGCACCCGACCGCCTGGCGCCGCCCCGGGACTCCGACCAGGTGCTGCCCAGAGAGCGCAGGTACGTACACAAGCACCACTCCGCCGCGTCTGCCTGCCCCTACCGCTCGCTGCCACCACGTGCACCCGACCGCCTGGCGCCGCCCCGGGACTCCGACCAGGTGCTGCCCAGAGAGCGCAGGTACGTACACAAGCACCACTCCGCCGCGTCTGCCTGCCCCTACCGCTCGCTGCCACCACGTGCACCCGACCGCCTGGCGCCGCCCCGGGACTCCGACCAGGTGCTGCCCAGAGAGCGCAGGTACGTACACAAGCACCACTCCGCCGCGTCTGCCTGCCCCTACCGCTCGCTGCCACCACGTGCACCCGACCGCCTGGCGCCGCCCCGGGACTCCGACCAGGTGCTGCCCAGAGAGCGCAGGTACGTACACAAGCACCACTCCGCCGCGTCTGCCTGCCCCTACCGCTCGCTGCCACCACGTGCACCCGACCGCCTGGCGCCGCCCCGGGACTCCGACCAGGTGCTGCCCAGAGAGCGCAGGTACGTACACAAGCACCACTCCGCCGCGTCTGCCTGCCCCTACCGCTCGCTGCCACCACGTGCACCCGACCGCCTGGCGCCGCCCCGGGACTCCGACCAGGTGCTGCCCAGAGAGCGCAGGTACGTACACAAGCACCACTCCGCCGCGTCTGCCTGCCCCTACCGCTCGCTGCCACCACGTGCACCCGACCGCCTGGCGCCGCCCCGGGACTCCGACCAGGTGCTGCCCAGAGAGCGCAGGTACGTACACAAGCACCACTCCGCCGCGTCTGCCTGCCCCTACCGCTCGCTGCCACCACGTGCACCCGACCGCCTGGCGCCGCCCCGGGACTCCGACCAGGTGCTGCCCAGAGAGCGCAGGTACGTACACAAGCACCACTCCGCCGCGTCTGCCTGCCCCTACCGCTCGCTGCCACCACGTGCACCCGACCGCCTGGCGCCGCCCCGGGACTCCGACCAGGTGCTGCCCAGAGAGCGCAGGTACGTACACAAGCACCACTCCGCCGCGTCTGCCTGCCCCTACCGCTCGCTGCCACCACGTGCACCCGACCGCCTGGCGCCGCCCCGGGACTCCGACCAGGTGCTGCCCAGAGAGCGCAGGTACGTACACAAGCACCACTCCGCCGCGTCTGCCTGCCCCTACCGCTCGCTGCCACCACGTGCACCCGACCGCCTGGCGCCGCCCCGGGACTCCGACCAGGTGCTGCCCAGAGAGCGCAGGTACGTACACAAGCACCACTCCGCCGCGTCTGCCTGCCCCTACCGCTCGCTGCCACCACGTGCACCCGACCGCCTGGCGCCGCCCCGGGACTCCGACCAGGTGCTGCCCAGAGAGCGCAGGTACGTACACAAGCACATCAGCGAATTTGTTAATGTCAAAGCCGCAGTACTAGCTATGCGCTATGAAGTCTACAGCCTTCAAAGCAAAAGTGTACATGCATCTTCTGAGCTTGCTCGCTCCATCGTAGATCCCATCCATAGCATCTTATCAGGTGACGTCGAGGTCAAGAGCAGGCTCATATAGAATATTAAAAAGTTTCAATGCCTAGAGTAACAACGCAAGTGGCATGTCCTATGTTTCTTGTGGTTAGCGTACAATATTCTCCCCATTTAGTTTCTTCCCTGTTAGCTGTCACATTTACCCCATATTCTGCACAGCTACAAAAGTAATTTTGTAATTCACTTTCAATAAATAAAAATGCCGTAATAAATCATATCAAAGCTATAACTTTAACTTTAATCTCATGAACATTGTATATGTCCGTTTCAGAGTGCTCAGCAAACAGCCCAAGACGAACTCGATACACACGAGTACGCCTACCAGCGAGACCAAGGAAAGGTGAGGATTATTTACTAGTTAATTGATTTAGAGCTCTACTCACACTATTCTAAAACTAATATGAATTAAAATATTGTTCCTTGATACTTTACAGGCCACGAGGCAGACCGCCTAAGCACAAGCGTGTCGAGGAAGTCGTCAAGAATGATCCGGTATGTATTTGTTAATAATAATAATGATGTATAGAGGTATCTTTTTGTTTAGTTGATCACACTTAATGCGAATCATGACGCTCTCAACATCGTTACTATTATTTATTATCAATGTCATTGATCAACGTGCCTTTGTCTGTATCTCAGCATTTTGCAATCATCGACATTCTTTGTTATGCACGTTCACCGACAATACCGTCGAAGTTACGAAGTATTTACGCAAATATACTTACTTATTTTAAAAATGAACTTGATCCCGATGAATTTAGGGTATATGTTCTATTATCCAAGTAACGCGAATATTTTTACATTCGGCAATTGGAGTGCCAACCTTAAGAAGATTGTTTTTTTTTATAAACTTTATTTTGTTGGCAGGCGTCAGACGACGAGTCGGTGTCGAGCGGCGGCGGCAAGCGCTGGCGCTCGGCGCGCTCCGACACGCGCACGCTGCGCACGTACTCGCGCGCCTCGCACGCGCCGCCCGAGCCGCCGCACGCGCACCGCCCGCACCACGCGCCCGCGCCGCTGCGCGACCACCTGGCCTCGCATCTGGCCGCGCATCTCACTGCGCTGCAGTTGCCGCATGACCCTACGGTTTGGTCACAGGTAAACTAATTCTATTAGCTATTTAAACCAGGCTGACTTAGACCGTAAGGTAAGGGGGGAGTCACAGTCTAGTAAACAGTAAGAATGTCAGAAACACTTATGTCACTGTGAAACAGCACATCTTTTCCTTTTGCAAACATACACACATTAATGGATGAAGTGATTGTACTTGAAGAAGTCCCTTCACTGGGCAAATTCCTCGCCAAGTCCTTCCAGGTAATCTGCTCCATTGTCGATTTAGTAGTTATTTAGTAAGAAAAGTATAATTCCAGGGCGACGTAGCAGCACTGGTGAGTCGGATAGCGGGCGGCGCGGCGGGCGCGGCGGCGGCGGCGGCGCGCCTGTCGGGCGCGGAGCTGGTCATGGCGTCCCGCGACGAGCTGGTGGCCAGCGTGCGCCTGCGCCTGGGGCCCGCCGTCAAGGTGTACAGCGCCATCCGCCAGCTGCGCGACAACTACACGTGATCGCGCGCCATCGCTAGGGCCATCCTCATGCTCATCTGAACAGGGGGGACTCTAGTGAACTACTCTGTGTTCTCACGTCGAACCGAAGCCAAACTCATGCTCATTTTGTAAATATCTCGTGAAAATGAATGTGTCCATGAAATATAGTGTTGTGTGCCGTTTGTTTCCCAATCGGACTTCTATGTATTTGGACTGATGTCTTTACGTCGTGGGTATTGTTTTCATTACCAATAGTGAACTGGGATTATTAAAATGTGCTTAATATTATTAACTTTTGCTCATTTAGTTTGAGCATTATAGACTTGTGTGTTTTATTCACAGACTGTGGAAATTATGGATTTTTGCTTTATTGACAACCTCACATGTTGACTTCAGCCAAATTAGATTGTGTATTAGTTAGTTACTTCTTGATGATAGTATATTTTTGTGACCATTTTAATATTTTGGGTTTTAGTTGAGCAAAGCTAATTATATTTTTTTAAACTGTTCTCAACGAAATAATGAATATCCACCAAGATTATGAAATCAGGCATTATACACTAAGATAGTAATTATTGTTTGCATCAAGCAATACTGTTTTTAAGCAGAAAACGCACTAAAATTTAAATAAGGCTTTAAATGCAGGGGTTGTGATTGTATGCAATCTTAGAGTCGTGACTAGGAAATATTTAGGAAATCAAAAATAAAAGCAAGAATATCTAAAAACCTTTTGCAAATCCAAAATATAGGTTTATTCAAAATCTTAGAAAGGTGTTTTATATTGTAGTACTTTTACATATTGATGTGATTTCAAATCTGTTGTGTGTACAATTATAAAGCTGTCTTCAATATTTATTGATATGGTGATAAATAGATCAATATGTTGACCTGGATATTAAAAGCCAAAAAGGAATCAAGACTTGACAGTTCTGTTATTTATGATTGGATAAGAGACTACTCCATGCGGTTTGTCAATTTCTCGATCGAAACTCACTGACATGTAGGTAAGTGTTATTTTAGTCACATACCATTTATGAATCTTAGAACTGAAGAAACAAAAGGCAATTTACCATGGTGACATTGTATTGTTGGTCCACATATCATCAATAGTTAGTTGATCTCTGCTCCTAAGTGCTATTATGGACTAACATGCCTAAGATTTTTATTAATTGTTCTTTAGTCTCGAAGTATTTTTGCTAAGTATTAACTTAGCAAAAAGTTGTATTTGTAAATATCAAGACCATGTACATACCTAAATATTTTGTGCAATCTAGTTTTTAAGTAATACATATACCAATACTTGTCACTTTTCTTTTGTAATGCCCATAATTTTATTTGAATGTTATGTGTTCAAATATTTTTTGTTTGAATAATTTATGTATTCATCAGTCAAGTGGCAATTAAATAGATAATTTATGAAATTTCGTCCTAAGTGTACACTATGTTTTCTTTGATTAGTTGTAAGGTAAGAATGGAATTTTATTTTGTGAAACAGTGTCGTTTATGAGTTATTTCTTTTTTTATTAGAAAAGCTTGATGAGTTAAGTAACAATGATATAAAGCTATGGCCAGACTGAAGTGATTCCTGTGTGTCGATTAGCGAAATTAGCTACAGCTGATTGTGTAAACTCTCTCGTAAAGTGTTCATACAGGATTCAGACTAGTGTGAATAGTCGCGCGACTAAAATACTCGCTTCATCTGAACTAGGATTCACCTCAGTGTGGCCTGAGTCTTAGGTAATCATATATTTAGTTGAAAATGAAATCCACTTTATTTGGGTTGATCTAGATCACAAAGAAATAATGTAAAATATTTAGAAAATGTGGAAACACTACAAATGTTGAAAATTAGGTAAGATATATGATTTCCTTGGAAAATACATTTATATTGTTCAATAAACATGTCCCCATGTTTCTATGAAAATCATAAATTAAGTTTTTATGATTTTATTTCTTATCATTTGTGACTGTAAATAATATTGTGTAAGGCTGCTGGAGTATATTTAGCGGCCGCGGTTGTACATAGCGCTATGTACGATGTAAGTTTTTACACGACGATTAGTTAGTATTATAGTGCCATTTCGATTGGCACCAAATATTTTATTGTTACTCTGTAATTTAATAAAAATTGTAAAACTCGAAACTTTTTTCTTTTAACTACACAAAATATATTTATTAAATCTTTGTGTAAGACTAACGTTCAGAGGTAGAGTTAGTGCCTTAGACGTCCAATATACGGTAAGTTTTGCTGTCAGTTTAACAACAGTCAAGGCTGTGACTGCCGGATAACCAATCGTCTAATGCAGTGACTGACGGTTGCATGAAATTGATAAACGTCAATCTGAATATCCCATTAGACTGCATTAGACACGATATATTTAAGTGAATGGTTTGGTTCTATGGGTCTTTGTCATTTTTCAGATCCCGTTTAACAGCCAATAGTGCATCGTCGCCATATAAAATAAAATTTTGTTGTGCACATTGTATTTGAGCTTGCACGTCTGTGACCGGGCTGTGCCACGGACGTGTTGGACCACGTTGTGTGTGAACGACCACGGCCCTTGATATGTGTGGATCATACACCTTTAGGGGTCTGCCACGTGTATCTGTGAATTCTTTGCGTTCTGCGGCACATTCCCACTGCATGTGACGACGAGAAAATCATTTGAACATTGCAAAGAATGAAAGTAATTTATATCTAATACAAATTCTAGGTGATGATTCGACCGCTTGTGACGGCACTGTTGAAAGGTCCTCAACCCCAGTGTTATCTATGCAAGGTAAAGATATAAGGGTTTATAGGTGGCTTAGCCACATTATAGAATAAGTTTATATTTTTATATTTCGAAACAAACATTCCTCCATAAGTCGTCATTTATACTGTCTAGAAATTTTGTACTTGCTTGTACCACTGTATCTAGAAATTGGATTCTTTTAATATCTTTTTAATTACACACCGACTGAATTTGTAACTTGGCGACGCATTGCGACTAATTAGCGATTAAATTTGGAACAAAACAGATCTTCGCTAGGTGCCCTAGATTTTGATATAAATGTAGCCAAGCTGGGGAGACTCGATCGGCTACCTATAAACCCTTATCTTTTGAACCAGTGACCCGACAAATTCTAATATTTGGCGAAAAAATTCGACTAATTGCAGTTCTTGTAGATGTATAAGTATCCATTTGTAATAAGTATCCATTTCATGATTGTTCTTCGACGAAGGTTTTTTTTAACCTGTGGTCATATTAGTGAAATCTAGTACTTTAGTCGATTTTTATTTCTCAACTCTGATCAGAAAAAGACCGATTTGTTTATGGATAAAAGTACTTTGTGTTATGGATGTTCTTTGTTATCTGTGCTAAAATTTTGTTTGGCTGCTGATTTTCATGAGTTTTCAAGAGTTTTCTGGAAATATTAGTTCGATTTAATTTTTATAATGGCTCTATATTGTGCAAGTGAGTATCTTATCCAGGATCACACAATAATACCTCTGAAGTTTTACATTCTCGAAAGGCGCGTATCCCCTTGTATACCGGTGGGCGAAACCAATCTGAAGTTTGGTTTTGCCATAAATTCACAGTTTTAGGAACAGTTTATCTAAGCAAGTTTATTGATAAATTGATACTTTCTAACTTGCCTTTTCAACATCCAAATAATTAAAAAAAATTGTGTTTATAACCTAACTTTGTGATCGTAGTATCTAATGAGGTCCCCGAGCTGCCTGTGGTGTCTCCCTCGTCGGGCGCCGTATTTGAGAAGCGCGTTATCGAGAAATATATCATTGAGAATGGAGTGGATCCTATCAGTGGCAAGGAGCTGAGAATTGAAGATCTCATTGAGATCAAAAGTGAGTAGCCAATATTACATCCCTGTATAATCTTTTCGCTAATATCTTTCTAGCTAAAAAGTAAGCAGGTGGCACTAAAACATCAGTTTAGCTGGAGAATTAAAGAAAATTGTTAACACTTTAAATCTGAGGTAATCGTATGCAAAAGCTGTGGTCTTGCTTCCTAACTTTATGTTACACTTTAATTCCAGTAAATGGTTTCTGAATTATGTAAATATTTATCTCAAAACCTGTCTGTAATGTTCAATCCTTTTTCATATGAAAGGATATATGTTCCAATTGGTCCCACAGAAATTTTTATCAAAATCGGTTCAGAAGTTTGGTTTTTAAATCAAAAGCCCAGAGCAGGAGTCATTTGATGATTTCCCATTCTTAAAAAAGGGTTGGTGTGATATTAATTCTGTTTTACAGGCTTTTATTTAACCTTTTGACCGCCAGAGCAAAAACGTATTGGCGTGCCCCCGACGCCAAGCCACAAATTCGCTGTACTTTTTGTCACATAAATGTGACGTTTGGCGTACAGGGCACGCGCTTGCTTGTCATGTATATGTGACAATGGCATTCAAAAGGTTAACTTGCAATATTAGTTGTTTAGGTCAAATCTTACAAGCTGAAGTTGAACTACTTCCTTTTATCACAGACTTGTAATTTTACATGTTGGTTCAGTTTCAATCGCAATTATTGTTTGTGTGCCTACATCTTGCAGCCGAGTCTTCACTACATATAATGATGACTCGGCTACGAGTTGTGGACACACAAACAAATTATTGTGTGACCCATATACTAAAGTGTTGCATGTTTTAAAATTGTTTTGTTTTCAATTTATAGTAAAGTAACAGTTCTGTGACAAACACATTCTAATTAAGTAGCTATTTAACATGTCAGTACTCCACAGCTCCCCCGATAGTTAAGCCAAAGCCTCCGAGTGCTACATCCATCCCAGCCACTCTGAAGAGCATGCAGGATGAGTGGGACGCGCTCATGCTGCATGCCTTCACGCAGCGCCAACAGTTGCAGACTGCTCGACAGGTCAGTTATTTAAAATACTGGTTGTTGTTCATTACACAATCCTTAAATAAAATCATCTGTGCAATACATTTTGTCGAGTTCTTTTAATTTTTCGTGATTTCAGTGTTGGTCTTGCAATAAACTTTGTTCATTGCACAATGGCCCTGTTTTAGGTTTTGCATTAGGTCTGCCATTCTTTCATACAAAAAAAGATTCACTACTCATCTTAATAAACTTGCAAATGAGCTAATAACAACAAGCTCCACTAAGCCCCTCAAGCGAAAAAATATCCTTGAGCCTTGACCTGGATCACGGCCTCTAAGCCAGTGTACTGAATATGGTGACTTCTTCACTGGAAGATGTGCACCTCAAGACAATTTGCACTCACCACATCCGCTCATAGTTTGCAACTGATCACAGATAAAGCAGAGACCCCGTTAGACATTTCAAATCATGGCAAGTTCTATCATACAATCATGCCTTGTCATACAGGAACTAAGCCACGCTCTCTACCAACACGACGCGGCGTGCCGTGTGATCGCTCGTCTCACCAAGGAGGTGACGGCCGCCAGAGAAGCCCTCGCCACACTCAAACCGCAAGCCGGCATCGTTGCGCCACAGCCGACGCACCAGGTATGTTTCATAGTTTTTATTGCCTGGTATTTGTCAATAGAATTACCAGTTTTTTGTTGTATAACGGAGTCATTGTTGATGGCGCAAAGTTTGTTAAGGCCCATATTTCTTTAGGAAATTAATAAGTTTACCTCTGCTGGTGATACTTTGTTCTTATAAGTAGCATACTCTGGGTGCATTGTCCTCACATTATATTAAATTAATTTTTGTATACCAAATTTTGTAAAATCATTATTTGAAAAGAGTAACTATGGAGTTTCTTGTCCGATCTTCTCCATAAGAATCTACCTTTCCGAATGGACAGTAGAGTCACTTTATTAATGTTACATTATTATTTTACTGAACTGTAAACGATGACGTTCAAAAGTGCCGTTTAATGGCCTAATTGAAATAAACGTTTTGACTTGACTTGACTTATTCACCAGAAGTGTGGCTTAAGAAGAACAACTTAGACAACACACACACAACTTAACGATTGTATGCTTAGATTTCAGTGCTTCATACATAATGTCCATAGTACCTGGATGACGGTTCGGTTTTTTTTGTAAACGTTTTCTAAAAATGAAATCTATCGATTTATCGCCCCCGAAACCCCCTGCATACTAAATTTCATGAAAATCGTTGGAGTCGTTTCCGAGATTCAGATTATAAATATATACAATAATTGCTCGTTTAAAGGTATTAGATAGATATAAAAGAGTCTATCCATGTATGTATGTTGTGTGGCCTTTAACTTCCCAAGTTATGATTGCTGAAACTCCCAGGGATGCCCAAACACTGTTGTGTACCTACCCCCAATGGTGTGGCAATGTGAATGCCTGCCTATCCAATGTAACACATAGACAGCATTTCAGATTTTGTTTGCTATACAATTTTTGCTCCAACTAACTGTATTTTTGTCCGACAGGCGGAGGCCGGCGCTGCGGGTGGTGGCGCAGCCCCCGTGGGTATGTCCAGCGAGGTGGTGTCGCGCCTGCAGGAGCGCGCCACCGCGCTCACCCAGGAGCGCAAGCGCCGCGGCCGCACCGTGCCCGAGGGGCTGCTCGCGCCTGACCAGATCCGAGCCTTCCTCACCCTGGCGTCACATCCCGTGAGTATAGCTTTCTTGACTACACTTAGTTCGAAATTAATTCAGAGCAAAACCCGAAGCTACGAATTGAGTTAACAGTCAATGAAGGCTTCTGATTTAACTACGAAACATTTTTTTTAAAACACTTCCAGAATGGTCCAAATTTGTGTCTCAGACTTGTTCCTAATAATAAAATACTCTACCTCTCAGGGTCTCCACTCAGCCAGTGTGCCTGGTATCCTGGCTCTGGACATCAACCCGTCAGACCACAGCAAGCTGCTGACGGGAGGCAACGACCGCAACGCGACAGTCTTCAACAAGGACACAGAGCAGGTGGTGGCCATCCTCAAGGGGCACAGCAAGAAGGTTACGCGCGTCATCTACCATCCGGATGAAGACACCGTCATTACTGCCTCGCCCGATCATACTATTCGTGTATGGAACGTGCCCACGTGAGTAAACAGATGCTTTTTAAATGAATTGAAATTAAATCCAGGTTTGGGAGACCATGGACAAATATTTTTTACAAAAAACAACTATATTATTATAACATTAAATTTGTTAACAGGTCCCAGACGACAGTGATTTTGCGCTCCCACGACGGTCCAGTAACTGGGCTGTCGCTGCATCCTACCGGCGACTACGTGCTGTCCACATCCACGGACCAGCACTGGGCCTTCTCCGACATCCGCACCGGCACGCTGCTCACCAAGGTCAGCGACTTCTCCGGCGTCAGCCTCACCACCGCGCAGTTCCATCCTGACGGTCTCATCTTCGGTACCGGCACTGAGAACTCTCAAGTTAAGATCTGGGATCTGAAAGAGCAGAGCAACGTGGCCAACTTCCCTGGACACGTGGGACCAGTCACATCCATCTCCTTCTCTGAGAACGGTTATTATCTTGCCACGGCTGCTGAAGACGCATGCGTCAAGCTATGGGATTTGAGGAAGCTGAAGAACTTCAAGACTATTCAGCTCGAGGAAGGGTATGCTATCAAGGAGTTGTGCTTCGACCAGAGCGGTACTTACCTAGCTATCGCGGGCACGGACGTGAGGGTGTACCTGTGTCGGCAGTGGCAAGAGCTGAAGGTGTTCAACGACCACACGGCGTCGGCCACGGGCGTGCGCTTCGGGAAGAACGCGCAGTACATCGCCTCCACGAGTATGGACAGGACGCTCAAGCTGTACGGGACAGAGTAGGTTTAGACAGGGCAGCACTAGTCCATGTTATTATGTTTGATATCAATAGATAACGATGATTGACTGGAACACTGTTTGGTTCAAAGTTAGCATTGTGGACGAAAATTAAGATAACAGTAAGTTTTTATTGCTTTGGCTAGATCTAATTTTCAACTTGAAAGATCTACTCAAAACATTTTTTATTGTGTCTATAATTGCGGTATTCAAACGATTTAATCGCGACACGTGGCCTCAATTATCCTTTGTGTAGTGCCATTATTATTGTTGTAAATTACGTATTTTGTTACTTAGTTGATTCGCCGTCCATTGTGCTAGCTTTAGCGTGATATAATAGGTACAGATTGAAAAAACTACAATTAGTTGTCAACTGGCATATCCATGTATGTTATAGTTATAATGAATATTCCTCTGAACATTAATAAGATTTATTGTAGCAAATATAACATTTTCCGATATTTACATAAAGATAATATTACATATTATTATAGTAATGCTTTGGGATTCATAAAATATGCAACAGATAACCAGTAGAGGTATAACATTACACCATCAATTCTGTAATAAGTGTAGTAAAGCCCAGATGTGCCGCCAGCCTAAAACAAGCAAACATTCAACTTAGTAATAGTGAACAAATTATATACTTAACTGATAAACTGTTCTATAAATTGCATTTTTGACATTAAAATATTTGACTACAATGATGTCATGTCATCTACATTGATTAATATCATAAACAGATTAATATTGAAGAGTATGTTTTCCTTGATTAAGATTATATTAGGTTAGGTATTAGCTGATAAATCTTATTGTAAGTGTATTCCTAAAACTGAGTGGTTGTTGTTTTGTAAGAACTTGAGGAGAGATGACGAATTGTGGAAGCGTTTCATTTCTTTATAAATAAAGGGAATGAATTTTATAACATGTTTTATTTAGTACAGTACACTTTTTTTTTTTTAAATACGGGAAATCATCAAATGACTTTTTCCGCTCTGGGTGGAGCGGAAGGTCGCGTCAGACTTTTAACTGACTAAAACCCATCCGCGTTCCTTCTAAAGCCCTTTGCGTTTCAGGGCCGCGGTGACTCCTTCGAACAAATTCCGCAACCCTGGCAGGTAGTACTATACACTTAGGGTGAGGTCTTCAGAAATGAAAACTCCTCTCAGCATCATGTATCTTTATTTTCAAATTTACAATTAAAACAAACCCTCCCATCACAACATAATTAGTTTGATACAATAATAATTATATATACACTTATCATTACAGGAATATTAACATAAAATCTACCAATTCATATAATATACGTCTTCCGAGTATCCGCACGTGTGCAAACAACTATCATACAATGTCACACCTCCATACTAAAATAAAATATAATTTTAATTCTTTCAAGACAATCAAAACCTATAGTTTTGTGTACAGTTAACAGTTATAGTACGAATATAATAGTAAGTATGAGACTGTGTACAAACTACACAGATCATAGGTAAATGTTACTGGTATGTGGTGGAAATGGCAAACTTGTGCAGCATGAGATTTCAATCGGTTGTGAATTCTTGTGGCCGTACAAGTTGTTGTTATATTATTCAACTTGTTTTCGAAGCAACAACAGTTTGTTGTTGTTAACCGTATCACGGTAGAGGAACAGTTGATTGGGATGAGTAGGTTACGTGACAGCGGAGCGGAAAAGTGTTGCCAGTATCACAGATCGCGCCTCTGTCACAACAAAGCGGTCTCAGACCGACTATATTATGTACTTTGTACACAATTATCTTTGCATTCAGCACTGAATCTTTGCAAGCGACTAGCCTTAACTAACCTACGAGCGAACGGAGTAAAAATGAAGGCCTCTGTAGCGTTAACACGGGTTTATATACACGGTAGATTATATAGCACTCACTATGGTGCTATCTATTACTAAGATTCGATAAACAACCCACCAACCGCAAGTCGCAACTCATTGGTCTCCACAGAGCACAGAAAGTAAAGCTAGATACTTAAATATTACTGTTTCGTGTCGTGTTTTGACGAGGGATACACCAAGCAACCGAATATTCAGGCCTACGTCATAATATAACAACGAGTTTTGTAGCCAATCAACTGCGACAGAAGGCGACCCGGCTTATGATTGGAGCGTGTTTCAGCTACAGCAGACATAACGTCACGGGCCGGCAGTTGTTTATGTAATCGGTGACAGTCATTGACATGCTTCGTTTGTAAGGAAATTGACAATACATTCTCTAGGAGCGGCCGCTTAAGCGTCTCTGTGCTCTTTGAATCTAGCGAAGCGATTGGTTTTAGAAACTATGAATATTGTAAGATTATCATTTCTATTTTATCGAAGTCATTTTATAGTGGACGTCTTAATTTAATGCTACAAAACACGATATATTGAGTCCATCTTTAAATGACTTCGATAAATTCGACTATCGACAAAAACATGGTATCGAATGGTTATATCGACTGACGTAGAAGTTAAATTATCGATATAAGTGCACATTAGGTCGATATAACCACTCGATGTAAAATAAAATTGAAATGTGTAATAATACTACCTATTAGCTGAATTGTTTGACGATGGGAACGACCGGTTGTCATCATACACAAACAACTAACGGCCGGTCTCAATAACTAACTGTCAAATTAGCTACCAACAGTAGCTGAAACGTCATATTTGCCTTTGTAACACGACGTTTCAACTACTGTTGATAGCTCATTTGACAGTTGGTTAAAGGTAGATACGTTATTGAAACCGGCCGTTAGTCTCAGCTAAAATACTTTTTTATCAAACTATTTATCGAATGTTTAATCGACATTTTAGTGCATAATATTCCGCCAAATCAGTAGTTTTACAGTACAATCGTATACAATGATACATTTTGTTGACAGAATACTTGCAAGAATATGCATAACATTATTTGTTTTTATGCTAATTTGATCATTTGTAAAAAATCGGCATTCGATAAACACCAAGATTTATAAATAAGTAGTTTGAAGTGCAGTAAGCTTGTAGGGGTGGTTAATGTCAGGTCGCTGAGCGCATCTGGGTCTATGTAGAGAAGTGTTTGAGTCAGCATTGTTTCGTTGCAAGAAGGAGTGGAGCTATACAGAAATATCAATAGTGGCATCTCTTTTTCGCACTCTGCATAAAATACATTTATTGTATCGACTGACACAACAGGCAGTGTGATATAGTAACAAGATAAATAGGGGCTGTGTCGATATGTTTACACTTCCGAACAATTTAGATGACTTTTTATAGCAATTTGTCTGTCAATTTAATTTTGGATGTTGTGTGGGCTCACTTTTTGTGGCATCTTTGCAAATATTTTGTACACGGACTTAGGGGTTGTTTAACCTTCTGACCGCCACGGTCGGCTAAAGCCGACAAATGAAAAAGTGTCCAACACGCCACGGACACACAAAGTACGGCGAATTTGTGGCTTGGCGTCCGGGGGCACACCGATGTGTTTATGCTCTGGCGTTCAAAAGGTTAAATGGTGTTGGTTTCCAGTGGAGAAGAGGTTCATTGGGTATATAATGGATCATTAATTTGTCACTCTAGTAAAGACGATCTAAAAGAGTCCTTAGATCTTCCAAACTTAAGTTTTATTCTAATATATGAATTTGGGAGTTCTAACCTCAGTTCAAGTTTAAACCTTCGATTCTGTTATTTCGTTTTGAACTTTGTTCAAAGGAATGTGAAGTTCTTAATACAAAAACTGACTTCGGAACCGAGTTTCATTCAACAACAGGTTAACACCCGGTTTCTGGAAAAAATATCGACCCGTCACTAATTAAATGCGCTTTTGAAAATTTGTTACATTCTTAATCATTTTCAGTCGAGATACTGGGCTTAAGTTTTGAACTTGGATTAAAATTAGAACTCTTTTTAACCGACTTCTTCTTCAAAAAAAGGAGGTTCTCAATTGTATGTTTGTCGTCATACAACTCCGTCATTTATGAACTGATTTGATAAAATATTTTTTGTAATGTAAAATGTGCCGTTTTGAGTTTATATTTTTTCTGCGCTAGGGGGAGGGCAGTTTTTTTATTCTGTCTTTTGCCTGTTTTGTTATTAAAAATACAGTTTGTATTTTATATATGCAAATGTTTTGCCTGATTTTTAGGGTAAATTGCAGCTTTTGGCATTTCAGCTACCTTAACAATACTTTTTTGAGTGTGTTTAATATAATAACCCTTCGTCTTACAAGGGCAACACATTGATGAAAAAAATTAGGATATTATTATAAAACCAATCGGATTATAAGTTAAAAGAGTTTGTAATGTACTAAAGTTATCGTTTAAAATCATATAGGTACTTAGGAATCTTTGGAGTTGGTAAATTCGAGCATTGTGCAAAAATCCTAAAATATTCCAGCAAACCTTGAGATTTATCAAATGCTAAAAAAATGTAATTAGTACAACGTAACAAGTACTTTTTTTTCACTTAAACAAAAAATGAAGTCGGTACCGTACAGTGCGTTGAAAACTCGTGTGACTTCACATTTGAGTGCACTTTTTACCTAAACGTGACGTCACAAGCCCCCACTCCATCTTTGACGTATTTTATCTTCGTACATTTTTATTGATTTGATAATGCAAAAAAATACGTGTCCAATATTTTTCGATAATATAACTGAATTTAACTGATGGACTACCTAAATAGAATCATATTTTTTAAATCAGGAATCATCCCTTGAATTAACCGAAAAAAAAACAGGAATTCACCGAATTAAAACCCTAAATCCCATGATTTTTGCTTTTGTCGGTTAATAAAAAGATTTACTGCAATATCTTAAGAGCGGTCATTAACTGTCGTTACAAAATATCAGATTATCAAATCATAATGTGTTTGATCGTTGGTAATCAAAGTCGACCTTTACTTTTACATTACACACCCGTGCCAGTTACGAATATATCGCTTAATATCAAGTGTCCCCCACGACCTATCACTCACACTTTAACTACAAAATTTGAAAGATCGAAAAACGTCGTTTGGGACACTTTGACAACGCCACTCCTTAAACGACACATCCACATACATCCCAGATCCCTTACTTCAAATTTGTATACATCGCACCTCTTCAGGGTGGAAACCGTTCCACCAAAAATGTCTTAAACTACTTTGAAAGGAAGTGGGGAGAATTTGGTTCAGATCGCGCGCGCAGTGTAAACATACCGAAGCACAGAGTGTCGAGACAAGTCAGTGAGGCTGCAGGACGCGGCCCATGAGCTGCGGGGTCGTTTCCGGCGGTCATGCGAAGATGAGCCACAGCACGAACAGGATGGCCACCCACAGGAAGATCTTCGACAGGAACTGCTCCTCCTCGTACTGCGCTGTGCCGCGGGGGGCTGCGACAACCAACACTCTAACATAAGTGACTGCCTATGACCACCCTTATATTAGGGCGGTTTGTTTTCTCAAGCTTAGTCCTTGTGTAGGACCATTGTGCGAGGGCCATGGCGGCTGTCAACAAATACACTATTATGGACTCTGACATAGTCAATAAAGGCTCTGATAGGGTGGTTCACCTTCCGTTGGTAGGCTGATAATGTTTTGTTTATCCCATCTTCCACACATTCAATCCATAGTTTTTTTGGAGAACATTAGTTTTGCTTCGTTTGGGCGTGCCTTGGAGCAAGCAGCTAACCCAGTCCCATTTAAGCTGGGAACTCGCCAGAGCCATGAGACTGATGGCGGGACGACTTGGATATCCTCTTTAGGATTGGAAAAATAAATATTGTCAGGTCAACAAATAATAAGTCGTTGTTAACACTCACCGGCGCTAGGCCTCGGGTCTCCGAAGTTGAATGTGGATGTAAACACGCCGAAGGGGAAGGCACCGATTCCGAAGGACATGTGGAAGCCCTCGCCGAAGCCGAAGCCGGGGAAGCCGCTGGTGTTCTCGGGCTCCGTGCGCTGCCCCGCCGGCCGCGGCGGCACCTACAATAATTAAAAACAGGGTTGGTACTCGTATAATTTCCACGACCGCATTTTGCAATGCCAAAGGAAATTGAAGCGACCGTACGTGCCATATTTCCATGGTAGCCGACCATGGTTACCGTAGCGCGGTCACACTTCCCAGACTGGAATGGGTTCCGTCGTTCTTTAAAATTCATACAAATATGACATGTTATCACTTCATCAATTACTTCAATTTCTCTCAACACATTGTAGATAACCAGTAGGTAACCACCTGGATAGCTACAGATGGTAATGGATGCTAGCTGGGCAGGACACATCTTGTGAAGGGGATCCACACTGTGTTTGGAATGGCTCAAGGTTAGACAGGTCACTTCAGTTTAGTGCCGTACCTTATTCCTAGGGTCCTCCTGCTTGGTGTTGCCCCGGCCGTACAGCGGGATGACTTTGTCTCGGCTGATGGCCGCCTTGCACACGGGGCACACTTGCCGGCTCGGCCGCGTCTCTAGCCACTGGTGCAAACATGGCCAGCTGCGGACATAGAGCTAAATACAATATTTATTTTCTGAAACGTAAAAGTTGGAGGAGCTCCGGGCCGGTTGAGAGTAGAGTATTTAGAGTGAAGAACGTGCCAAACCCGACATTATTGCCAAAGTTCAACAGATTTTTTTAATAAAAACGTTGCCCCACACTAGGAATTTCTCCTGTATCGTGGGGCGTTTACAAACATACAACTTCACATACACAAACAGCCAGACCCGGAACAACTATCTGTAGGCCATACAAATATTTGTTCCGTGCGGGAATCGAACCCGCGACACGCGCCGCAGCAGTCAATCGCTCAACCACTGCGCCAATCGTGTCGTCAAAACAGATTAAGCAGGCATTAGCCGAGAGGACTTTGACAAATACTCTACTAAAAATTCTTATTTCAGAAAAATTCGCCGCTCAGGCAATTATTAAACTGATAGTTAAAAAAATGTGTGCAAAACTCAGATCAGAGGATTCTAAAATTTTCGAATAATTATTTGGCTTCATAAACAGATAAAATCTCTTGTATACGATCAAGTTTCTTTTTTGATCATTCAATCAGTAAAAGGTACTTGGTTGACTAATGCATAAAAGCTGATGAATCATGAGAATGCGAAAAAGAGCGAAGTAGATAAATGCGGTGTGTATGTATGTATGTATGTAACTCGGGCTGGTTTCTGCAACTCCACGACTAAGCGCGTATTTTGCGAGCAGGTGGGACAAAATGCGGTGTGATACTTACGTGGATCAATCGCAAAACCACGTCTCATGCTATTTTGTATGCCAACCAACACTAGAATGAAGGAAACTTTTAAAAAATCTAGTGATCCTCAAAACATAAATACTATTTTTAGAGTTCTCCTAGGAGTATTTTATGACCATAGTTACCAAAATATAGAAAGGCACACAAGTTAGGTACAATAAAGCCAAAGACTCAACCATTAAAACTCTGTCTCCTATGCCAGGGTACTATATTGCATATCTTAGGAGACAGCATCTTCATATTATGTAAAACAAAAAATAAAATGTTAATAATTTTAGATTTTAACTACTGCCATGTTGAATGTAGTCTTAATAATGAGTCTTCTGAAATGAGCACATTAGAGGTACTTCAAAAGTGACAACAGCACGGTAAAGTTGAAATGGAATGCTTGTCTTGGTATGGTCATGTGAAGAGGAGGGATAAATGCATGTTACTAAAAGAGTTTGAATATAAATGTGGATGGATGGCAAGGGAGGAGGCCAAAGAAAAGATAGATGGATTGTGTTATGAGTGACATGAAAGAAACGGGAGTTAGTGATAGAGTGATAGTGTGACAGCTGACAGGACAGAATTGAAGAAAAAAACATGTTGCACCGACCCCAAGTAATTTGTGGGATGAGGGCAGGAAGATGATGAAATGGTGTGTTGTATGTTGTAATGCATAAATTATAATAATTTAAAACATCAATATAGTGTATGATATTTGCTGGAAATAAGACTACTTCACGAAAAACTATATGCAGCAAAAATAAATTCTGCAATTATAAATTACTTTGTAATAGTTATGAACTTATGACAAGACTATTAACCTTTTGAACGCCACTGTCACATATAGGTGACAAGCAAGCACGTGCCTTGTACGTCAAACGTCACAAATACGTGACAAAAATTACGGTAAATTTGTGGCTTGGCATTGGGGGCACGCCGATGATGTGTTTATGTTCTGGCGTTCAAGAGGTTAATTTCTACAATATTTTTTTCGTAATGAATTTTGAGCTAAATTGAAACCTGATCTCTTCACATATGAGGTTCACCTTCTTCAAGTAGGATTTTATCATTTTTAGTCTTTCACCACTTTTTGTATTGAGTAATTTAAGTTACTTGTATTAATAAATTATTCTTCTTTTTAACTGTTGTTTATTTATAAATTGAATGTATGTACTTTTAAATATTAATTAGTAATTGTTATCCCATTCATGTTTCAATAAGGTCACTATACCTTAAATAAACCTAAAAACATTTAAAGACAATTCACATAGCCTTAATAAAATAATTTTACTACCAAATATTTTAATGTTGATTCTGGTGATTGTGCTGCCTTTGAGCATTGGTGCTAACACTCTGCTGCATGCATTTTAAGGTGTTGAACTAGGCATGAAGCAGCTACGCACAACATGAACTAGGGCCAAGATGAACTTAGCTATTGACTACCTCCACAATTAATTAGTAGTCATTCACTTATCCTTTGATGCTTTCATTTTATTTTAAATAATAAAGAGCTACATTACATTATTTTGAAAAATTACTAGGTGAATAATTTAAATAATACTGGAGCCTACATTTCTGTTCACAGATTACCATTAAAGATTTAAACTTTAAGTCACTTGAATGTATGCTGTTCATGCATTACAATTACAGCTTCCCTGCTAGCAACAATTATTTTGAGCTAGATAGACATGATGACCTTTATGGGGTACATATTAAAAAATCAGCCCACACACAATGTGCCCAGCCCATCATATGTGTACTCAACACATATTCAAGAAATTATTCCAATAAAACAATTAATTAAATTCATGCTTTTTGTTATTATTCATGAAGCATTTCAATTTATTTCACCAAGTCAGAAGCTCTTGCAATTACAAAACAGAGGTTTACCTATAATTTGGAAAACATTGGTCTATTGTTTTGAATACATTTCAGATACAGTGAAGCGAATGAACACAAAACATATTATTCCAGTTACTGTTACGAATACACTTAGCATAAGTTAATTGAATGATTTGTTTTAATTTTTGCTTATTCTGCAATATATAAAGAAGGCTGTGAGGGTATCGTACCAGAACAGGTGTCCGCACATGCTGACGACGGCGTCGCGGGCCGTGTCCAGGCAGATGTTGCACTCCAGCATACGCTCGTCGTGTTTGTCCTCCTCTCCGCCAGCGTCGCCGCCCGGCGCCGAGGCACTAGCCCGCGCTTCGCTCGTCTCTGCCATCGCTCTGACCAACAAAACACTCCACAACTGAGCACGTCAAATTACACATAAATATTCAACTAATCCTTATCACCACCAATGACGTTCCCACTGTGACACGACAAAACTACACAGGGTTTCTCATACACTAATCTTATCGTATTTTATGAACAACATTAAAAAGAAAATCACCTGACACTGTTTAATTTGAAATAATACCCAGCGTATTCTCACAGAAAATTATAAAAATAAATAAATCACATCCCCAATCCCGTGGTTTGATGATCTGTCATTTTTTTGTCATAGACTATAGAGAAAACTGTCATTGCGTCTATACTTTATAACTGATCAAAAATGAAGACGTGGCGTAGCTAAAAATATTTTCGATATTCTATGACCTCTCTATCTTAAATATCTTTTAAACTTTACTTTGTTTACCAGAGAAAAGACTAAAATCTTAATTTAAGCTTAAAATATACTGCAATACAGTACAACAAGCATATCGATTGCATTTGTTTATAAACAACTCTCACCTATGTTCTCTTTTACATTTCGGTTCACACGATACAGCTTTGTGATTGGCCGTTCTTTGTTCGATCGTCTTGGATCGTTATTTGATATTTTACGCAGTCGATTAACTTGAACAAGGAAAACAAATGGCAAATTGCTGTGTGTGAACAGAATATTTTGTGATTGTGTGAATATTTTTTCATTGGCATCGATTCGTGAATGTTCGTATTAAATTAGGATTCTTGCGAGGTTTTGTGTTAATTGTGATTGATTATAATCACCAGAAGCAAGTGCTTTTCGTAAAATATGTTGAAAAACAATTGTGACGTCACATTTCCAATCAGCTGAGGTGGTGTGTGGAGAGGGAGGATTGAAGACGATAAGTGCAGCAAAACAAACAAGATGGGTGGAGCGGTGAGCTCGGGGCGCGACAACAATGAGCTGATAGACAACCTGATGGGCGGCAACTACATCCGCACTCGGCCGGTGGAGCGGGTGTTCCGCTCGCTCGACCGCGCCGACTACATGACGCCCGAGTCGCGAGACCAGGCCTACAAGGACCTGGCCTGGCGGAACGGGCCCCTGCACATGTCCGCGCCTTGTATTTATAGGTGGGTGCTCGGCACTTGTGCTATGAAGGTATCTGTGTAAAACGTATAATCAATAGTTGACATTAAGTAGCTGTCATTTGAGCTTTGTGTAGCTTGGTGCTTGTATTAAATTTGGTGAAAAAGGCATCCTAGGTCTTCCTAGGGTGGTTCAGCAGCACCATGGGGTGTGGTCCACACAAAGACCTGTATTCATTCATAAAGTCTAGCATTTTAAGGTTGGTAACGTACCTAGATGTACTGATGATGATGCTAGATGTACTATAGCACTCATAATAATTAATTGTAACTGGAACAAATGGCAGTCCTGTTGTGATATTTTCTGTCATCTATATAGAGATGGAATAGTTATATTTATGAGGTACTCAATATGTTATATTATTACATTGTATTTTTAACCGACTTCCAAAAACGAGGAGGTTCTCAATTTGACTGTGAGTACTTTTTTTTTTTTTTTGTATGTTATGCGATCATTCCCAATTATGAATTGATTTTGATGATAATTTATAAAAAAAAAAGTCTTTACTTCTGAGGTGGTCCCATTGGCACCAAGTCAGAATCTGATGATGGGATCCTAGGGAAATCGAGGGCAACCCTCAAATTTTCAAGGCACATACAATGTTTTTCATATACTTTCTAACGCAATTCAGATACTTATACCTGGTAATCAACATCTCAACTTGCTGAGCTGATGATGGAAGGTATAAGTTAGGATCTGATGCTGGGATTCCAGGAAAAATGTTTGTTCAGCGATATTTTCACCAATTTTCAACTGATTTGGATGATTATTTTTTGTTTGGAAGAGTATTTTTCCAAACTGGCACTATTTCAATTTGGTGATGATCTGATGAAGGATTTCGGAGGTAGGCAACGGAACTCTTCAATAAATGATAGCAAATCTCCCGGGATTGCTGAAATTGCATGTCTGTTTATTGATTACAACAGTTCATAACATAACATCACACCAGTACACTGTGAAGGGGTAAGCAGATGCAAACAGGGGCCAGTAGAGTCACTTTATTAATTTAATACTATTATTTTACTGAACTGTAAATGATGATGTTCAGATGTGCCGTTTAATGGCCTAATTGAAATAAATGTTATGACTTTGACTTGGGTTATCTATTTGGGCATAACTTTATTCTTTATTAACTGTTTTTGATTTTGAGATATTGCATTAGCACTGTACTGTGAACTTCAATGACAAACCAGTGACCACCTTAAAATCAGTAAAAACTAGTACCAAAGCAAAGATATTTAACTATGAGCTGGTCTGGACTTAGACTGCGTAGGCACACAAAGTAACTCCTTAACAGCAAATACACTTTTCATTTCTAAAGTTGGTGTCAAAAATTTTTCAAACACACCAACTGCCGAAATTCAAGTTATTTTATACTTTGTAGTGTTTTTTATTTGAAATTTGGTTGTATTTTTGAAAGATATTTTCATATAAGTAATGAATATACCCCATGCAATTCAAAAATTATCATCAATCCTTGTCTCCCATAGCATGCACTATAAGTATCTTGGGACTTATCTTGTAGTTTAGCAATTAGCTGACCCACCTTTGTATAAATGTTTGAGATTTCTTAGAATACAAATCAATAGAATTTTATACTTCTTTTATATTTTATTTATTTTGCTCAAATGGTAAAAATATAAAAGAAATGTAAAATTCTATCAATTTGTATTCTAAAAAATCTCAACCATTAATGCAAAGGTGGGTCAGCTAATTACTATAATAATTGACTGTACCTGTTCAATGTATAGGGTTATATAAAGTTACAGTAGACTATTGCCATCACCTTACAGTTATATTCTGATTCAACCTTAAAAAGTCCAGTATTTATTTCAATTAGGCTATTAAACGGCACTTTTGAACCTCATCATTTACAGTTCAGTAAAATAATAGTATTAAAATAATAATATATAATTCTCATACAATTGTTCTACAGCACACAATTGAGGCAGCCCCGGTAAGTTATAAGGATACTTGTCAAAAGTCAAAAAAAAGTCAAAACGTTTATTTCAATTAGTCCATTAAACGGCGCTTTTGAACCTCATAATTTACAGTTCAGTAAAATAATAGTATTAAAATAATAAAGTGACTCTACTGACCATTCGGAATGGTAGATTCTTATGGAGAGGAATGGACGAGAAACTCCTTAGTTACTCTTTTCAAATATTGACTATACAATATTTGGTATACAAAAATTAATTTAATATTATGTGAGGATGATGTAAAGGTACAAGTTCGTAGCCGTCTGCTGCTGCTGCCTGCAGTCGGCTACGAATTGGTACCTTAATTATTATTGTGACTCAGTACACAAGGTGAGTTGCTGCTTCATAGCAAACTCATTTGATAGCAGGCATGAGGGGTGACACACTGTGCAGGGAGAAGAGCACTTCACACACATAAAGTTTGATGCTATTGATTACAGACTTGTACAAATAGAAGTTTTCCTTTCATTAAAAAAAAAACTACCCCAAAAAAGAACAGACACATTGATTGTCTGCATTCTTGCTCTATTTAAAAACTACTTGGATCAAAAGAAAAACAAATGTTTTCCCCAAATGGTGTCAAACTCAATATCTATTCTGAAAATAAAATGAATGGTGATTGCTTGAATGACTGTTATAGGTATTTAAGAACATGCTAATTATGCTGTTTAGGAATATTACCAATGACATTTTATTTGTTTTAGATACAACAAATAAAAGTCTGGAACAATAAATAAAACTAAAGTCAGGAATCTACATAAGCAATTTAAAATGATTGATACAATTATGATTAAGTGCTACACAAGGCAACTGGTGTTATTCATTGTAGCATTGACACTAAGTGAATTGGAAAGGAAGAATTGGAGTCCCTCCCTACTCCAGTAGCCTTCACAAGTTACATCAGAACTCATATCTGTCACTGGAAATTTGCAGACGCTGTAAGATTGTACCTAGTATTTCTCAATATATTATTATGAAAAAAATGTTTTGTGTAAAATCAATCCCATCCAAATTCAATAGTTTCCAATATATCTATCACAGGAAAATTGAAACTCCCTAAGATTGTAATACATCTTTATTAGATTATAATTTCTTGATAAGTTGTGAACAAATAATTTTGATAACAATAAATCGTATCCAAATTCAACAGTGTCCAATATATCCGTGACTTATTGAGAAAAATGAGTTTGCTATTTCACGCGATATTTTACAATCTTACGGCATTTGCAACTTTCCAGTGAAATCTACATTTTGTATTATGTTATTTACTGTCAACTAGGCACGCTTATGGGTCAGTATGGCCGAGCCATAAGCTCCAACAGTAGGTGTCTAAGAGCTAAGTGATTGCTATAAATAAAGATGTTGCTTTTTAGTGCTCAGTAAGTCAATTGACATTCTTACTTTGGCATTCTTAGGTTAAAAAACAAAAAATTATAATATGAATGCTAAAACTGGTCCCTGTGTTTACATATTAATTATTTATTTTAGTACATGGAGAACTTACACATAATAAAAAAAAAAAACAAAACAGGAAACCATAGTCACCAGGAAGCCAATTACAAAATCTGCGAGCACAAGTTATGGTTATATTGTTTATTGTTATTGCGGCAATAAGAAATACTGTCTATGTATGGTTCATGAGATACAGCCCGCTGACAGTCAGGCGGACCAGAGAGGCTTAGAAACAGGGTTCTGTTGGTTACCCTTTAGATGTGGAACCCAAAAAACGATTCAATTGTTGTTTGGGTTCTTATATCAGAGACAGACTTGTGACTGCTATTGCCATGCTAAAACGACAAAAAATATTTAGTTAGACTTAATGCAATAATGTGCAAAGGCAGACTTAATGCCATAGGTATAATATTCTCTACCAATCAATGTTGAATGCAGATAGTAGGTAGGCGCAATCGAATGCACATTTGCCACCAATTGAATGAAGGAGTGGCAACGGATAACCCACGGCTGGTAAGGAGCGGGCTGTGGTGAGCTAACTGTGGTGTTAGTGCACAATGTATGATAAGGATTTCATAATAGTGCTCAATGATCAATGCACTTGCAAGTGCTTATCAGTTTTAGAAGTTCGTTCCTTGAGAGAGGCCATGGTAGAGCGGACAAATTTGACCTTAAGTCTTGTCTCCCAGTGGGGTGATGACAATCTGGTCTCTTTTAACGCCACCAAAACACAAGCATGCCTTTTTACCGCGAAAAGGAGTCGTTTCGACCTAACTCCGACTTTTCGGGGTACATCTGTTCCTGTAACCGATCGGCTCGAGCTCCTAGGCATGGATTTGACAACCAGTCTCAACTTTGGTGCCACCATTGAGCACAAAGCCCAAACTGCGGCCAAAAAGCTGGGCATCCTAAATAGAGTGAAGCGATACTTCACGCCTGGACAGCTTTTAACCCTCTACAAAGCACAAGTCCGATCCTGCATGGAGTATTGCAGCCACCTTTGGGATGGCTCAGCTAAATACCAACTTGCCGCGCTTGACTCGGTGGAACACAGAGCTAAAAGGCTCATTGGCGACGTAAGACTGGTGGATGCCAAGCTTCACAGCTTGGCTCATCGCCGCAAGGTTGCCTGCTTGTCGGTCTTCTACAGATTGTACTTCGGGGAGAGTGTCCAGGAACTCCACGATCTCATCCCACCGGCCCCCTTCTCCCATCGGACATCTAGACGCACTGCAAGTTACCATCCCTACCTTGTTGCTATTCCACCAATTCGCACTAAACGTTTCCAAATGTCTTTTATAGTGCGCACAGCAAAGGAGTGGAACTCTCTGCCTGCGTCTGTGTTTCCGAACGCATACGACCCTAATCTCTTCAAAATTAGAGTGAACAGGCTTCTTCTGGGTAAGCTCGCTCCATCGTCGACTTTGTCTCTGTCATGATGTCATCTATGACCTAGACTAGAGTCAAGAGCAAACCCATATTAAATAATAAAAAATAAAAAAATGGCATAAGATCTACCTCTGTTTAGGGTTGCCACGTCTTTAAACTGGAAAGCCGAAGAGAGTAGCTATTTTAGCCAGACTTTTGGGTAAAATTTAATAAAATAGGTTGTACAACGTATCCTATTCACGATTGTGTGTCTTTATTAAAATAATATTTAGTTAGTAGCATTAGTGTTAGTTCCGTGCCGTTTAAATAACCCTTAAAAGCCGGACACGCAACCTGCGTGTCCGGCCTTTGTTAGGCTTTTGATATTTTACCCGATTTTCACTGAAAATTGTCTGACTACGTCCGGCTTTTTCCGGACGCCTGGCAACCCTACTTGTGATAGTGCAACTTGGTTCATATTGTATCAATACTGACCTAGTCAGTATTATTATGACAGAGGTGCAAGTTTATTGCTTTATGTTTCATTCAAGCTTCATTCAGATGGGGCCCAATGTTGTTTTTAAGACACATTTCTTTCTTAATTTTTACAGTAGTTGATTGTTTCTCAAACTTTACCGTTTATTAGTGGCGTGCGTCATTCTACAAGGCGACTGATTCACAGGCCTTCCTGCTATTCCAGTCCATGCCGAATGTGAACCATCGCTTGTCTGAACTGCATGGTCATTTTAAAAAAGTCTAACAAAAGCCGGACAGGCCGGACACAGTCTAATTTGGCCGGACACGGAACCAAAAAGCCTGACTGTACCTGGCAACGCTACTTACAACGTACACTTACATAACATCTAGAAGCTTTTTCTTGTGATTCACGAGTCACGTGGCCTTCCCACATGAACCTTGCATTTTTTCATTGTCACTCAGCTATTTGTGACATTCCATCAGTGATAGAATTTTCGCAATCGTGGCTACCTACGTCCAGAGATTACCTGTTACAAATATTATTAAGTACTTAGATCAGACTACCTTTGGCAAGTTGCGTGCCAAACTTTACTACTTATATGTACGAAGTCGCGGGTCATAGCAGGAAACAGACATTCATGCCATATTATTCAAACTGTTTGAACCAGCCTGTTTTATGAAAATACTTGAACGTGTATGGCCCGCAATAGTCTCGTACGGCATTTTGACTTATTAGTCTGCATTCTCGTTCTCGCGAACTCTTTCAGTTGTTTGTATCCGTCTCTTCTTCAATGTATATTTTGTAAAACTCGTATAGGTCCACCTCTTCAAATTTTGAGTTCAAGTTTGTATCTCTCTGAAGCTCGATCAGTTTCATTTGCAGTTGTAATTTATTGCAATTGCAAACATCGCGGGATGCGGCCCGCGGGCCGTACGTTGCCCATAAGTGTGACTTAGATGATATTTTAGCTCTCGTGTTCAAATGCCTGAACGGAAACAAAAAAGGTTTCGTTCTTTTAGCATTTAACTAAGTTTCTGAGTGCAACAGTCTTTCGTTTGTCAGACAGTCTAGATAGGGCCCGATCTAGCCATACAGCCCTCAGGGTGAACCATTTCCAAAGTTATCTAAAGGAGTTTTTACAAAAATAAACAATAAAATGCGAGAGCCATTTGCCTTGGACAAGTTAGGTTTTCTGACGAAAGGATCAGGGCCATCAGTTCATAAATGTAAAATCGTTAAAAAAAAATAATTACTTTTTAGTAGCCGCCAACCGTGGTGCCCTGAGCCTGAGCACGAAATTAAATAGTTCCATACGAAAGTGAGGATCAAGGAAAGATTTTTGAAAATTCATCCCCTAAGTAGTTTATTATGGAAAGTTAGTTAGTCTTAATTTTTTCTAATAGAAAGTGATTATTTTATAAAATTTTACTGTTTTTCCAAAATATATTTGACTTAACACTATTCTCAAGTTTTATATCTGGACAGAATGGAAGAAAAAAAAATATTGCGCCGACCCCAAGTAACATGGGATAAGGGCAGGAAGATACAAAAAAATACAAAATAGTTTATTGTGACGAATAGAAAATTATATTACATTTAAACGTGTTTGGAGCCTCCAATGCATAAACAAAAAACGCCTGTATTAGAAGGCTCCGGTCTTTCACATCATTGTCGTACACTAATACCAACTAGAGTTACTATAGTGTTGTGGCCTTAAGGGTAAATATGCAATGTACATTTTTCTGTATTTAGCTTACATAAATGAATCAATCAATCAGAAGATGATGGTGATGATCTCAAAAAATCGGGAGATGTGGGCGTCGCTAAAGCAGGCGTCAACTTGCGGCACGGGCGCGCACGTGGAAGACCACGCGTATACGTACCCACCTTACGTAAACGTATACGCGTGGCAGGCGGCAGCGTCATCGGTATCCCACATAAAAGTTATATAATACTTTCCAAGTTTTTCCTGCGGCTCACATGACCTATCTCGCAGGAAATGTGCCTTTGTATTTTTCTCTCCAATACTGCAGTTGTCTACCAGTTGAAAGAATTTTCTGGATAGGCTCAGTACCTCCAGAGATTACCTAAGACTCCTAGGGGTTATCGTTCTGTAAATAGACGGAATTCCGGGAAACCGTTTTTTTTTTATAAATGGGAAGTCATCAAATGGAGGAGCGGAAGGGCGTGTCAGACTCTTACTGACTAAAACCCATTCGTGTTCCTTCTAAAGCCCTTTGCGTTCCAGGGCCGCGGTGACTCTTTCGAACAAATTCCGCAACCCTGGCAGGCTCTGGCCCTAGCGGGCCCCATCTTCTATGCTGACATCTCCTTGAGGCGCGTGTGAAACAACGCGCCATCGACCCGGGCCTGGTGGTGATCGGACAGCGAACCACCCAACGCTCGCCGTCCGTAGGCCGGCGCCTTCGGTGGCCGGGGATCGCCCTGCGACTCCCGACGAAGGCGAAGACGAAGGCGAAGGCCTTGCCTTTCTCTCGCGCGGCCCGCCTCCTCCTTCGCTAGCATTACTGCTTCGCAGAAGGAGGTGACCGCTTCCCAAGCCTCCTCGCTCCGGACCATGGATTCAACCAGGGCCGGACGCGCTGCCGCCGCCGATCGCCTCGACGAGGACACGGCGTTGCTCAGCCCAAGCAGGGCAGACCTCCACCGTATGCTCCACCGTGTCCTCCGGGCGATCCTCACAGTGCTGACACCCGGGCGTGTCCTCCCGCTTAATCCAAAACAGCCGTGTCCGGTGAGTACCTGCGTCAGGCGGAAGGTGAGGACGCCGTGGCGCCTCTCCAGCCACTCCTCAAAGAGGGGCCTTACCGCCGCAATAGTGGCGTGCCCAGAATTCCGGAAAGCCTAAGTACCTACCTATATTTGAATACACTCAGATAATTTATTTACCAAGTTGTGAAAACAAAAAGTCAATGTCATACAAAGTTCAAATTCCATTGCAAAAAAATATAAAATAGTATCTTTTAGAACTGGTCACTCAAAAACCACCAAACACAATAAACAAAGAAATAATGTTATTATTAAGTAGATAATTTTAATTTACCTATTTATTATATCAGTTAAGATAGTTATGAGATGAGCTGCCGCGCGGGTCGATCAAGGTTAAGCAACGCGTGCCAAGGCTGGTCTGTGGATGGGTGACCATCTTAACATGGTCCGGGCTGTCATTTTTAGATCTTTAGATAGATCTAGATAAGGATTAATATCTTGTTATCAAAATCATCACTTTTTCTTTATTTATTTATTTATTTACACTTACGCACACAAATGTACAGAGGCGGACTTAATGCCATAGGCATTCTCTACCAGTCAACCTTTGGGTGATGCAGAGAATGGTGGTAGGTGCAATATGGTGAATAAAAAGCGATTGATATTTAATTAATACATACAAACATTTAACTAAATAATACGAATATATAAACTATACATACAATCTTTCCAACTGGGCTTTGATTGAATAATTTTATCAAAAAGCGGTTATTGTGACTTAACCGTAATATGTAGTTAGACATATAGCCTCCCCGCCTCCCGGACTTTTTTCTAGGTAATAATGAGTACTTTGATTATGTAGTAGATTATTTTTATGTAACATCAATAGTTTTCGCAGCGCATGCGATGAAAGACATTATATGAAATTTTTGTACACCTTGGGTTACATAATTCAAGTTTTAGTAGAGATCCCTAATTATTTCTCGAATTAAATATAGCCTATGTTACTCGGTGAAGAACTAGCTATCTAACCGTGAAAGAATTTCTGATATCGGTTCAGTAGTTTTTGAGCCAAATCGTAACAAACAAACAAATCTTTCCTCTTTATAATATTAGTTTAGATTTAGATATATACTATTCCTACAAATGTTTACATATGTATCACCGTTCTTCAGAAACACTTGTCTCTGAAAAACGGTGATTGGCTACTAAGCCAATGTCAAATAGAGGTCATTGTTGCAGTGAAGTACTAGAGGGACTAGAGCTACGGCCAGGGCTCTCGTTCCTGAACATCGGCTGCGGCACAGGCTACTTCAGCACCCTGGTGGGGCTCATCATCGGGCCCTCCGGCATCAACCACGGCGTCGAGGTGAACCCCTTCGTCCTGGAATACTCTCTCAAGAAACTTGGGCAGTTCATCGAGAACTCGCCAACTTTGGACGAGTTTGAGTTCTGTGAACCTAAGTTTTATGGTGGTAAGTTGTGATCGCTTTTACGTAGTCTTGTGCTCTAGATTATATTTATTGTGTTAAGTTTGTGGCTTTAATAATATGGGATGTAATCTTTTTAGGGTTCCATACCTCCGAATGAAAATACGTATCCCTTATAAGAGCACTCGTGTGTCTGTTCGTCTGAATTTAAATATTCTAAAAAATATTATTCACTATGTGCGCGAATCTCACTCGTACTTTGCTTGTTTTTTTGGATGCCATTGGCCTAAGGGGTCATCCATAAATTACCTCACACGAATTTCATGATTTTTGCCCCTACCCCGTCCTTGTCACAGCTGGTCACATTTGTGAGACTCCCCCCCTCCCTAGTGTCACGTCACATATTTTGCAAATTTACATTTATGTATGTTTCATATAGTTTACGTTAAAGATTACCTAAATCACTTTTAATTTTAAACTTGTTTCGTAAGTTAAAAATCACAAAATAGCAGAACTAAGAACGATGTTGTTTCATCCGCGAAACTCAGTGGTTAAATGAAACAGAAACAAAGGAATTACCGCTAGGCGCAATGCGTTTGGCGGCATTTATCAAAGGGCGCCTAGGCAGTCGGCGCGTAACACTAGTGGAGTGAGTGGTCGACAAAACAATTGGTATCTTATATTTACATAGACATAGTTGTATATGTTTTTGAGGTTTTCGTAAAGTAATAGTTTAAAGTTCGTGTTTTAACACTTAGATTATAAAAGATTTTGAAATGTGTCGTCACGAAATTTAGGACCCCTCCCACCCCCTTGTCACACAATGTCACACTTCGTCGACCCCCAACCTCCCCCTTAACGTGTGACGTAATTTATGGATGGCCCCTAAGACGACAAGGTGTTGAATCTCGATTTTCCAGCAACCAAAACATTCAACTGTTGGAGGCCTACCTTAATGACTTCCAGCTGTTTCGATTCAGGGCTAGTATGGAGTAGTGTGGACCAAAACATGTTAATTTTGTCCAGCTCGTCGAGACAAATTATTTTTATAAAGTACTATGTATCTCGCACAGGGAACGGCCTATCCATTACTCCGATGACGACGCCCTACGACCGTCTCTACTGCGGCGCCGGGTGCCCCGAGCAGTACCAGAATTACTTCAAACAACTCATCAAGGTAAGCCCTACGATAGCCATGGTACCTGCTAACATGACAAAGTGTATGTTTTTGTTGCATACAGCAGATTTAAAAAAAAAATGTTAAATTTATTAGATTCTGGAAGGATTATTTCTGTTGTGTTTAAGATCCTTTTTTTTTCATTTAATATTTCTCTTCAGGACAGAAATTTTTTATTAAAGTTCTTATTAGATTTAATTTGATTTAATTCATGTTAGCAGGGCTGTCACTTCGCGATCTAGGTAAAGTCTACGAGTACTGCGGTTGGGCCTGCGGTGACAAACACCCGTATGTGTGTTCTGTTGATAATACAGATTGAGCGCTGTCTCTCTTACTTTATGGTTCATTATTGGTTTCGTGGAACGAGCAATATGGGTATGTTTTTAAACAAAAACCGAATTTGTTTTGGGATGTAATGTAATTCTTTTATTCTATGTATTATTATATTTATTATAATCACAGTTCCGCGCTCTTACAGTTTTCTGTCTAACTGGTCGAAATCTTTCAAAGCATTAATTTCAATTGAACCAGTAAGGCACACTTGCACAGACCAGTTATTTTTTAACTCCCGTGTTAGTTTTAACCCGGTGTCATTATGTATGGAATTATGTTACTTAGTAGGTTGTAAATAACACTTTTACACATCAATCTTTTTTGGTCGTTTTAAACTAGACGAGGCTGGTGTTTCCTGATTACCCTAGAAACACCGAAACAAACTCAGAGGTCAAAGTCTCTTTTGAAGTCCATGCAATTGTACTAGTCAAATCATATGAGGACCATGAGAGGTGGTATTTTGATGAAAGTGTTAGAAACTAACTCTGAGTTAAAAGATAACTCTGGTTTGTGCAAGCGGGCTAACAGTTTTAATGACAAGTAGTCCTAGGCAAAAATGTGAAACTCGTCCATATCAAAGCTTATTATGTTTCTATGGAGAGGAACAAGCAAGTAACTCCAAGGACACTTTATAAAAAAGTATTTTGTGTAAATGAAATATCACGGGTTTTTAAACTACCCACTTTGAGGATAGGGTGATTGAAATTAATGCTATACTACTACCTAATTATGTAAGTACATTATCACCATATTAAAAAAATATCTCGTTAACTTTTGTAAAATTAGAACTAATCAATACTAAAGCTAACGCGGGAAGCTTTTCCTTAAAGGTGGGCGGCGTGCTGGTGATGCCCCTGAACGACAACCTGGTGCAAATCAAGCGCACGGCTGTGGACACCTGGACCTCCCGCAGTCTGCTCAACGTGTCCTTCGCCACGCTCCGGGTGCCCAACAACGACGAGCCCAAGGAATCGGCTAAGCCAGGTGGGGTGCACAGCTTTCTGTATTTAGTTTCTAAATGTGTAAAGAAATATGTGTTTTTGGAAATCTTTAATTCTTACGAATAAAGTTCAGTTTGGGCTGTTTATTATTTCAATAGGGGAATACTTTCGAAGGGGTAAGTTTTTGTAATAATATGTGATATAATTACAAAATCTCTAATATTTACAAGATATAACAACCGAGTCTATAATTTTATTTGATGTAATGATCAGTTAATATATATAATCCGAAAAACGAATGATAACAAACTTTATAAGTCACTTAGGTCAGCATTCGTATCAAGTTTCAAATAAATTGGCCGAAGGAATAAGATTTTCGATACAATCTTCAACCCCCTATTTCACCCCTTTACGGGGAGAGTTTCCAAAAATCCTTTCTTAGCTGACGTCTCCTGCTCATTATCTACCAACATGCCAAATTTCATTTTCATAGGTTTAAGTAGTTTTCGAGATTTCGTGTTTGATCAGTACATGAATTAATGAATGAGTGACCCTTCGCTTTTATATACACGCTGAAATTTTAATAGTTGTTTTCCCGCGGCAGAACGATTAGCCATCAGTAGTACTATCCAAACATAAAGTTAAACTTAAAAGATAAAAATGTTTTTGTTTTCAAATAATTAAAAAAAATATTCATTAACTCGAAAGCATGAGAAGCAATAGTAACTCACTAGACGTGACGTAGGTACTACTCGAACTACACGCACGCGCCGCCGTTAGCTCTTTTCACTTTGTCGGCAGAGCAGCGGCGCGCCGATAAAGTGAAAAGCGAGATGTTTAGAGCAAAATAAGCTCTCGCGCGCAGGCAAGTTAATGCCGTATTAGTAATACGGCATTAACTTGCCTGCGCGGCGTGTGAGGGTCCGCGCATCGCGTGCGGCATCCTTTTACGTTAAGGTATTCGGTATTTTGTTTCATTAAATCAGGAGTACCTATCAGCTGGTTGATACGCGAAGGGCAACGTCCGCGGCCGCTTTGCGCGAAACTATCGCGATGTATAACTGTCGGTTCGAAGTCGCTTTCGAGTTTTGTTTATCACAATTGTTATTTTGCCATTTCTTGATTTTAAATTTATTATTTTTCATAAATCGATTGTATTACCAAGACAAACTCATTTCGCTGTGGAAAACCACCATTAAACTTTCACGCTGTATTTAGATGAGACGCATCCCTTTCGACGGATCAAGGAGTTAATGATTTTTTTGTAGTTATTTACATAGGCTGGCCGCACACCAGAGCAGCATACACCAAATGGTTTAGGCAGCAATGAATGCGCCCATACATTTACCTACACTGTAAAGGCACATTTGAAATTTCGCAATCGAGATTGTGAGGATGTATCCAGTACCGTTTTTTCGTCGTATTTTTTCGTAGCAATTACCACATCAAAGTCATCTTCATCGGTGGCAGAGCACTAATTGCGTTATAGGTGTGCGACGTGCGTATTTTCGCCGCAAATGCTTCAAAATGCAAATGTCGGTAAGCAAGTAGTGCACAGCGTTTGCTGCTTGCTGCTCTGATGTGCGGCCTGGTTTACATTGCTCGTTCAAATGCTTTGTTTGCATGGAGATACGTTTTCAAAGGGATGTCAGGAGTTAGTGCTAGGTGTTTGTTACATATACACAGCTATATGAGGTTATAGTTACAATAGTGAGTGTAAGGTACAGGAAGGATAGATGAAGAAAACATTACATAAGGTGACAATAGGCAGTCTTGTCGCCAAAAGTAACCTTTTAAGGACAACTTTTAGATGGATTTTAAAGAGAAAAGGAAATATAGTACTAGAGTGTACTATATATACGTAATAGATGATACTTTATTAATAATAAGTTACAATTTTCGTTTTTTTACTCCAGTCAGCCTAGACGAGCAGTGCCCGGCGCGGCTGCAGGTGCTGGCGCGCGCGG
>NDFZ01005129.1:225454-269471 GCA_002192655.3 Mamestra configurata
GCGCAGCAAGCGGCGCGCCGCCGAGGCCGGGGAGGCGCGCCAGCGCAGCAAGCGGCGCGCCGCCGAGGCCGGGGAGGCGCGCCAGCGCAGCAAGCGGCGCGCCGCCGAGCCCGAGGAGCCGCGGCCCCGCAGGGGGGGCGCCGACGCGCGCCGGGTGCGCCTGTCCATACTCATGAAGCGCGGCGTCAAGGTACACACCACTTTTCATTAATGGATACTGGGCTTTTGGCACTTTTAATTTATTGGGAATATTTTAAGAGGTGAAAGTAGTAATGATCAAATATTTTAAATATATTTAGTCTCAAATATGAGAAAAGCACTTCGGTGCACATTTTGACGTGTTATGTTAACATAACAACACATTTTTGTTTCGCGAATTCAGTGGTATGCATAAAAGTAGTTCATGAAAGATTGATACTGAAGAAAAAGGTCACCCAGTGTTGTGGTTTAGCGTGCAATGAACTTGCACAACATTATCATTTTCTCTTTCTTTGTTTTAGGAGCTGCCGCTACCGTACGCGCTGAAGAAATACGTCAACCTCGGCCGCTGCTTCGAGTTCTAAGTCGACGGCGACGTTCAGCTGCGCACGCGCGCATGTCCTCACCCGACACATGCGTCCGCGAGCAACGCATTGCCCAGCTACATTCAAAGGCAACAAAATTCACCTTCTTGTGACAAATAATAAGACGTCTATACCATGTGTCCATAATACATAAATTTCACAAAAAAATATTTGAACGACTGACAGAGTACTTATGCACACATTGTTAAAGTATATTATAAACTGTCGTAAGAAATTATTTGCAGCGAATAATATGCAAGCCGTCACGTATGTTGCAAACTACTACTATGACTTCCAACGCGACAATAGTCGACAGAATCGGATGGCTAATGTTTATTTTGAAAACCTGCGTACATAATATTAGTCGATTTAATATCGATACGCACACTTCGATTAAAAACCTCACTAGAAAGGGGCGACTAGGCGGTGTCATTTCTGAGAAGATTCACGAAGTTATTTTTAATCTAAAGTAAATAGCTACACAAGTTACTGGTCAACTGTACAGTCGGACATAAATATTTTCAATTTGAAATACTGGCCGTCTATGACCCAGCCTGTATACCGATGTATTCCGAACAACTGAATAATTACATTTTATCTACAAAAGTTTACGCTAAACTATCCCATGATGAACCATTTCATGGTTGATGTTTTAAACCGGTTAAACTTTTGAGTAACCTGGCTCACATAACGATACAGATGTTGGCCAGTCATTGAACTTCCCATGTATACCGTATTTTAACGATCTAACTATAAGGTCATAAATTAATGTTTTAGAGCCATATACAATTTAATATTAGTTTTCTCTCTCAATTATATGTAAACATGTAAGTTAGCCAATGCTAGCCAAGCCATAGGCTAAGCATAAGGTGTAAGCCATAGGCTACAATAACTACTCTGACTGTACACATAGTGTTACCATCGCTAAAAAGGTGTCAAAAAAGAGCATGACTAATATTAAAACTAAAACCCCGTTGCGCGATCTCTTCCAGAGTGTAACCTTTTTAATGTAAATATAACCTTCATGTAAGCTAAGTTCGGCCACTTCCATAGATCTGGGTGTAATGTCAGCTTCGAATTTCAAAATGAGCCGCCATATTGTTGTACGCGGCCGAGACTGGAGCTCGGGACGATTACATATTCACACCTGTTCATGTCTGCCCACCATTTCATTCTTAAGGCGCTTCGCCAAGACTGACCATCGTTTATGTTGTACAAGATTTTCGCTGTAAAGAAAATCATAATACAACAAACAATCGCGAATAGAATACTTATGGAATTAACAGTATTCCTTAAAAAGTAATTTAAGAAAAACAATTGGCGAGTAAAGGTGCAACTATGCACGTACTTAGTCTCTGCCGTGTGCAATGAAAAATAGACTTTATAAAATGTCTACGCCGTTCCTTGGCGAGTACTGCAGTTATCGTAGATTAGTTTATATGTATTAGTGTTAAGTAAGACTGTCGGTGCGCTGGCGTTCAAATGGTCGGAGAATGCGTGGACTTGTCATATCTGTGCTAATTTTAGTTCGACTACCACATTATACGTACCATTCTATATAATGATATGTTTTGCGTTGCATTTATTTTGTTTCGCGTGCCTATATCTTTTGCTCACCTAATGTGCAACTACTTGGTTCGTACTTCTCATTATCCATGTTTAGTGTTACTGCAACACGACAAGGAGGACCTAGTCAGTGTTAGTACCTTCGTCTCGTTGACGCGACGATACCAGTTGAACGCAGCGCATAATATAGTGTGTCATAGTAAATACTTCAACTTTGGTCGGACACTGAACTGTGTTGTTCCCAAATTATTTAACAGATAATGGTGTTCTTTATGGTAGACTGTTAAGGTTCATTATAAATTTTTGAAATTCAATTAATAAGGTCTATTTTTAGGGTTTAAATTTCACAATACAGTTAGGTATCTTGGTAAATGTTTTCTTCATATAAAACCTTCAAAGGTGATGTAAAACGCTCGAAATGAATCGAATATTGATTGAATTGAGTTGAATCATTATTGTGACATACACGACCCGCTCATCGGGCTTGTCACAGTGACTTAAAATGTAACCAATTGAGACTATCTGTAGTATTGTTACTATTTGAATGTGAATGACCTCATCATTCAATAATAAATAATTGTGCACCATCAATATGGAAAGTTAAGTGCATAACAGATCTTCTAAAAATAAGTATAACATATTGTATTTATTATTTTAATGGAATCAATTGAGCTGTTTTGTTTGGCATGACTTTTTTTTTTGCAACATTTTAATGAAAATAATGTGTAGATTTTTAAATAACGCACTACAGTCGTTAAGGCTGTACAAGGGCGCTTTGAATACTGACTACTGCATTTGGTTGGCTGTCGGCCAGTGTGCTGTTGAGTACTTTAATTGAATGTCATTATCAGTGATCGGAATTGGGTGAGCTAAAATACCTAATAATTCCGATCACTGGTAATTATATATTTTAAATTTTAATAAAAACAAGCGCTTTGTTCAACCAAAGTTGATTTATTTATGTCGACTTGTGCTTGGTGCACACTCAACTGGTATAGTTACATTTAAAGCTGTAATCTCAGAATGTACCGAAATTATTACGTTATACAAGTAATGAGTTCTACTTATCGGAAGAGTGTGTTGCCAGCTTTGGGGAAGTTATGATAAATGTTTATACGATATTAATTTGGTGTACATAATAATGTCATTTTGTTTTTGTTGCTAGTAATTAATTATAATGATTTTATTATGAAGCGCGTTTTTTATTTCGTAATTAGGTTTAAAGATTCCATCTTCATAATCCTTACTTCCTTACTAATATTATAAATGCGAAAGTAACTGTCTGTCTGTCTGTCTATCGCGCTTTCACGCCAAATTTACTGAACCGATTTTAATGAAATTTGGTACACAGATAGTCTACAGCCTGAGAAAGGACATAGGCTACTTTTTAATGCGAAAAAAGGGTTGAAAGGGGGGGATGAAAAGTTGTATGGAAGTATCGTCATTTTTAGAGATAGAAGCTTAAAACTTATTTTTGAGGCTGTTGATTCGATATAAGTAAATATGACATTCAAAGTTTGTAAAAGTTTTACCCTCAAGGATGTAAATTAACAATAGTGAATAGGGGATGAAAGTTTGTATGGAAATATGTAAGGTTTATGTGAATGTTCTATAAGTTTGCGACGAGAGACAAAATATTATTAAAATATTGTATTATGTAGCTCGTAAGGGTATAAATCAGATTTGTCTACAACTATTATACTTTTGAAAGTTTAGTCCTTTGTTAGAGACACTATTTTCGAAATTAAAATATTTAATTTGAACCAGACTGAACCAGAGAGTTCGGTCCACAATTAGACTTCATTGTAATTAAATTTTGACCACAGCAGGACACAAACTGCATGAATTCAAGCTTCACACAAGATCACATACATTATTTAGACTGATTACTTAGGTAGGATAATTATGTGTAAGGTTCCTGCCTCAATGAGCTCACAAGTGAAGGCATAACACGTTTATTGTCATTTACACAACGTAGCCTGCTTACAACTAGTCTTAAATAAATACGTTACATTAGGTGAGTATTGCGCGGTGGGTGCTTACATACGGTGTATTTACATTATCCTCTATTTTACTCATATCCTGTACACTGCTGATAAAATTGTCTGTTATGGTCTTGTTTGTGGCAAGTTTGATATCGAACGTGATATGTTTTTTAAATCTGGAACTCCACACGGAATTGAAAAGGTTTGCCATCAAAAAACCTGTAACTCAAGTTTGATATTTAAAGATAATATTTTTATTTTCAGCCTCGTTTTTGCCATTTATTATATTTATTTGCCTATTTCGACCTGTGATTGCGAAGGTGCTAACACCACTTACCAGTCCTACCATTTATTCTAACAGGCATGTGGGTGTTCTCAGGGTACAGGTCATCAGCCGCCGGGGCCTCACACGCACTCAGACCGTTGAGGTGCTTCCTTTGTGGCCGTGGCGTAGCCCTGCCCGCGTCGCGGATCCTCTCCCGCGCCCACTTGTCGGCCGCATGCGTCCGCTTTACCGGCCTTTTGCTACACTCCGTGTCAGTGTGCTTGGCTTCAGAAGACGGTCTGCTCGGCGTCTCAGACTCGCTGCCGTTTATCAAGGAATGTGCACTCCTAGCTTTATGAAGGGATAGTCGCAAAGGTTTGCGAGGTGGCGTCGGTCGTGACTTCACGTCGCTGTCTTTTCTGTCTTCATTCTTCTTGTAATGACTCATTCGTGAACAAGTTTCGGAGCCGTAGTCTATCCGTGGTGAACTGCTGTACATGTCTCCATTCGGAAAATCTGACTCTGATTCAAATTCTGAAGATTTTGCACTTCGAGAGTGCAGTTTGGATGTTCTTCTGCTGGATTTGTGAGCGTTCTCTAAGACCTTGCCGTCTATTCTATGATACATGTAATGTCTTTCAGATTCCAGCTGAATGTCTTCTGAGCTGTCGTTCTTCTTCATTTTTCTTAGACGTTGAGACCGTTTGAGTTGCTCAATGATTGAAAGGGTTTTCCTCTCCGCCCAGTTGGTCTTCTTGATGCTTTCTTCTATTCTATCAGCTGCTTTCTTGATCTCGTAATGTCTTGGGTCCACGCTGGCGGTGGAGTGTGTGTCACGCATATCCAAGTCGCTGTCTGATCTGAAGTAGTCCTCGCACTTGGAGCGGCTCAGTCTCTCGTTCTTCATTCGTTGTTTCTCGATGTGTCTTTGGTTCCTCTCGATCATGCGGATCGCTGCGTCGGTCTCGGCGCTGTAGTCGATGCCTCCGTGTATGCAGTGATGGGAGAGAGAGTGACGCATTCGTTCGGCTTTGTGTTCCAGGCTGTGGGAGCTGTGGGACCTGTGGTTCAGCGGTGGGGATGCTCTAGGGGAGACAGCTGCTCTGGAAGACGCCCCTGAAGCGTTCGACCTCGGTCTAATCATTGGTAGGTTGTTCTCCACGCCGTCCAGTCCCGGTAGTTTGGCGACGATGGCAGTAATGTCTGGCCCTTTCTGGAACACCTGCACTTCGGACTTGGGACTGGGCTTCTGGTGCGGTTCCGTCGTGATGTTGATGTTGGTGACGTTCTTCTTCGTCTTGTTTACTGTTATGCAGCTGTCGTTACTGCTTACCGAATGCAGCTGGAAAGAAATAATAAATATAAATTAGCTGGTACTCATACAGCAGAATTTATGTAAAACTCATTTTAGAGACTGCTGCAGCCAACATTAACGGGGTTTTGAAATAGGGAATTTAATTGTTACAAGTTTCCAAATGCTAAAATAACGTTTCTCATCATAGTAAAAGCCTCTCCATAGTTACCTGTGTATGTCTGCTGAGAAGTTCGGCGACCTGCTCCTCGAGGTAGGAGATCCGGTGCGTCAGCCTGGTGTTGTCGGAGCGGAGACCTTCCTTCGCCTTCTCTGCATCGTCTGCTGCAGACCTCAGGGCGCCTAACTCCGCTCGTAGTGAGGCAGCTTCGTTCTGAAATAGAATCAATGGAGGCGTCAAAATACAGTTGACGCTCATAATAGAGGTATATCCATGAAATGAATGTGGATCTCAATAGCATGTCAGACATCTCATGTCATGAAAAAACACCAGCTGTTCCCTACATTTTGTCGAGTTATGTAGATAAATGTATGACAGTGGATTTTTTTATGCGATTTCGGGGTTGGTCGCAAAGTTAAAGTTGTTCATAATGATTAGTACAATCCCCCTTTTCAGCAGCCCTACTATGACGTGCTAATGCCATCCAATTCCGATGATGTAAACGGGATAGTGCTATTCGCTATGTATACTACTTATGTATAGCTCCGTCTTAGAGCGGAATCATGATCGTTTTAAGACTTCATAGTAGGGCCTCAGGTATTGTGTTTTATTCCGCTACACGTTGTATACAAAGACGTTTATACGCACCTGTGTGAAGCCGTTGGGTGGTTGCGGCGGGTGACCGGGCGCGGTGCTGCGCAGGAGTACGAGGCGCGCGGGGCTGGCGGCGCTGGTGGCGCGCTGCAGATCCTCCTGGCTGCGGCACGCCAGCACTGACGTACCGTTCACTTCTATTAGTCTGGAGATAAATGCCAAACAGCTGTTGTTAGAAAAATCGTTTCAACCTGTGATATATTTAAACTTATGTTAAGCAGAGGTAAAATTGTTGATTTGTTTGTGGCAGCTAATCTCTGAAGGTACTGGTTTTGATAATTATTTCACTGATCAGATCAGAAAGCACACTAAGTCGAGTGCTACAGGCTACTTTTAACTCGTACGTACCCTTCTTGTGGGCCACGTTACCCAAATGCGTGGGAAGGGCCTGTGGTTTTCAATAATAGGTACGGGATGGGGACCTTAGCGACCTTATCCCTTAAATGAAAACGAACAACTACTACAACAACTACATATGTAGATGATTGATTAGTTTCAAATCGTTTCTTGTAATGCCCTCCAATTGGTTGAATTTTTTTTCTGTTGTCTGTGAGAGAAATTCAAGTATGTCAGTTTGCCAAGAACACATATATAGCATTGATGTTCAATATCTATAGACACTGGCTGGTAGTTAAATGTTTGTCTATGAATCAGAAAGTATTGCGAATTGCTTAAAATTAATTTCATCAATGCTGTAGGTACAAGTGTAAAGACACGCTCATTCTATTTCCATGAAAATTACTTTCGCGGTAACTGTAAAAGCGCACATTTATACTCAGTAGCGTGTATCCACCGAATTTACACATTTGATTCGTAATAATTGGTTAATTGTATACTTAAGTTGCAAACTATGGCCAATTTCACCGTGCTTAGGTGTTCGTATGTTTTTAATGATTGCTTTCTAACTGCGTATGTAACGGTTCGGTATGTTGTTCAGTTTTTATGGCAGTTTCAGGTAGGTACTTACATTATTTTGTTGTATGAAAAATCTGGTTGAATGTCTCTATCTGGTAGACTAGCTAGGGCACCTTGTCACTCCCCTTATGAAACTTCTGTCATGCTTAACTACATATTTATCTAAGGAAGCATTTTTATTTGTTTGTTTGGTGATAAGACCTTTCGTACTGTATGGATCAGAATGTTGGGCTGTGAAAAAGACGGATGAGAAAAGATTGCATGTAGCGGAGATGAGAATATTGAGATGGATGTGTGGAGTATCGAGAATGGATAAAGTGAGGAATGAGTTCATTAGAGGTAGCTTAAAAGTGGCGCCAGTAACGGAAAAGTTAAAAGGGAACCGCTTATCTTGGTATGGTCATGTGAAGAGGAAGGATGAAATGCACGTAACTAAAAGAGTTATGAATATAAATGTGGATGGAGGGAGAGGGAGGCCAAAGAAAAGATGGATGGATTGTGTTAGGAGTGATATGAATGAAAAGGGAGTTAATGATAGCGTGACGGCTGACAGGACGGAATGGAAGAAAAAAACGTTTTACGCCGACCCCAAGTAATATGGGATAAAGGCAGGAAGAGCGAGCGAGCATTTCTTTTATTTTTTTGCAACGACAGATCTTATATAGCGCCCAACCATAGTAAGAATAGGAATATGTTTGCCAAATAGGGAGTCGAGCCCGTCTCTCAATCCCTGCGCGTTGTGACAACTAATCACATCGTTCCTGAATAATTGTAATGCTCTAAGACAACTTATCTATCAACATGAAACTATTAAAGCCTCTAAGCGAAACATATAGCATATACAAGATTAATGTCCGACTGACAAATGCGCAGAGGGGACAGTTGTTAGGATCGATAAATCGTATAGAATTAATCGTTCGAGTCCTTATACGTCACGTCAAAGCAATTCACATGTATACATTTTTATTATTATTGCTCCAGGGCACATTCTCTGAGGACGTTCCTAGGACTGAAAATGCTGTTAGATGCTGAGAAGTGGGACTTGATGGATTATATTGATCTCGGGTGGAAGAAAGCAATCAAAGATCAATCAATCGAGTTTCCTACAATCCGATGCAGGCTGCAGTCCTAAGCCTATCGATCCTCGTCTGGATCTGGTAACTTTGTTTTTTTGACGTGACAACGTCTAATAAATCGATGAACGCCGGCTGCACGCACGAAAAAGGATGACTCATTGTAACGTTACGCTCATTGTAACGTTACGATCATTTCATCAATGTTTTGTTATGACGTTGTCACGTTAAACTATCGTCCGTAAACCGACTTTATTTTTATAGGCACGCGTTTGACCACTATCTCACCAGATGGTAAGCGATGATGTGGTCGAAGATGGAGTACGCTTGCCTAGAAGTAATCTATTCACTCTTGACTTCTCTCTCTCTCTTTGACTCCCAGATTGTAGCTATCAGTACACAGACTCTGGCAGGGAATTCCATTCCTTAGCTGTACGTACATTATAACATCTGATAGTATTTTTAAAATCATGAAGTTCTCCAGAGAACTTGTTAGCGACAGCTCGTCAATTACAACACTGGTCGACTGATTAACATAGTAGGTGGAGCAGGTCCTCGACATAGTAAGATAATAATGATTTACAGATCTGCGATCAGATCGAAAAGTGATTAATTCAGGTTCCTGCTGCTTTTTTCGTCTCTGAGGAACTGGTATTGTGCTCATTACCAAGAGTTTACATCATTAAATAATTCCACGAGGGATTCATTTAGCGGGGGTACTGCGGCTTTTTTACGACAGTCATTTTCTTAGGGCATTGCACACAAAGGCACAGGGTGTCGCTACGAACACCATTAAACACCGAACCCAGTAGCCTTGCGATCACTTGACTCATCATCCAGTCTACTAAATACCTAACATATGAATTCATTTAAAATTCTCTGAGGACGTTCGTTAATAACGAAAAATACGAGTAAAAAGCTTGTTAAGTTTCTACCATAAGTTCGTGAGCGTGGTGAAGCCATGTTTTACGGATTCTATAAAGGCTGAAGTGCCAATGTTATCTGTGAGCATTCTAAATGGACGTGTATTGATGGTCTGGCGCAGGCGAGGCGCAGGCTATAAGTCTTGTGCACATGACTTCAGCGTCATAAGTCACAGGCGTTTCTTTTTGTTTCGCTGCTGTATTTTATGTTTATTTTTAAAGAAGCGAAGGCTGCTACAAAACCAGCTGCTAATCAGTTTTGAGCTTGAAAATAAAGTAGAGTGTGTACTCTACTTTATTTTATCTTTGTTTTTTTAGACTACACAGTCTGGCTGCGGCTTTAGGTCATGTAGCTTAGTAGACCATTATTTATCCACAAAAGTTCGGATCTCTTAGAAATATGTTAAATTATGGAACGCATTCAAATATTCTATTATGGCCAAACAAAATAAAGAGATAAAGCGGAACCAGAGATCGCATATCTAGCGAAGCAACCAGTTATTTGGCGCGGTGTGTGGCCGTCAGAACTGCCAAGAAATTCCATGCACTAATGTAAATGACTTCGACAGTGTTTGCCCACAGACCGAGGCCCATCGTTGCCCATCTATGGGCATAGATAGCATCGCGATGGTCGTGATTGCGGACCGCTGACCCGCAGCTGCGTGTGCGCAGATGCACGAGCATTTGCGTAGTTATTGCGCGCTATAAAGCGGTGAGTGCGGAGATTGCATCGTAAAGACGTTTTATGCGAGTTTTGGAGTTTCGTGAATGGATGTTATGAATTTGTTATGACTATTTCTCCAAGTTCAATGGTTTTATTTGGCCACGGCTAGAGTTTACGTGTTTCCGTGTCATCTTTTTCCTCCTTGGAATTCCTAAGAAGATTACACAACAATATCTACCTTATTACCTACTACTCCTTTGAAAGTTATAAACCATTATAACATTGCCCAAATGAGTTTGTTTACAACTGTTCCATTGCCAACCGGTGTTCTTGGTTACAAAACATGATGTACATACCTGTCTCCGGCCTTCAGCCCTGCGTTGTCCCCGGGCCAGTCCACCAGCATGCCAGCGCCGCGCGGGACTGCGCCCCACGTGCCCTCGCGCGCCTCCGCCGTTACCACGGACGCGCAGCCGCCGCATTCGCGCACCGCACTGAGAACAAAAAGATCTTGTTATAGTTTCAGACAGTAAAGATGCTATATCGTGTGGACGTCATGACATAGTAATAGGTAGGTATGAAGAAACGTTAAATGAATAGGGTAAGCAACTTTGATTCCGCCAGCTGGTTACAGGAAACTCAACGATTCGCTTCACCGTTTCACCAATTGCCTGCCCAGAAAATCAGGCTGAAGAAGAGCTGCTCAGGCACACGAATTTGTGTGAGTCTTATAAAATTGGAGTAGATACTGTACAAAATATTGGAGTGAATATTGATTATTCGTGCGTTTCACTTGGCAGTTTTTCTACCGAACCAAGATCCGCATGGAAATTACAATTCACAGTGGGACAAAAACCTTTAACAACAAAGATATATTTCACAGTATGGCAAGATACGTCAACAAAAACTCTACGTATAATTAAAAGATAGACATAATAAAGAGATAGAAATCAATCCCGTGTAAGTTTCACGGTACATCAGGTTTTGTGATATCTTATTGTTATGGAGAAATGCAACGAATACCGCTATTGTTTTGTCAATCTACTATCAATGTACTACCGAAACCTTTCTATTTCAAACCAAGCATATTGTACTAGTTTCTTTCTGATCGCTTACTATCTAAGTAAGTATATCATATTGACAATATAGTAAAAAAGGCCTTTGAGATGTATGGACTCGTGATGAGATTTTCAGGTAACTTTGTGCGACCCTCTACATTCTTAATTCAAAATTCAAAATTCAAAAGTCATTTATTCAAATTAGGCTGAGTGCCAGCACTTTTTGAACGTCAAAGTTCTACATAAAGACAGTCCCCCAAAACGCCCGCCCGTCACCACTTCCTAGTGTTTTAGCTGGGAAGAAGAAGTGGCGCAACAAACTCCCCAGCAACACATCTGTCTGTTGAGTTATAAGAACTATCACTTATACAAAGATATGTAAGTAGTCAGTATTCTTACAAAGAAAACAATACAACAAAGGTAACACGTAAAAANCAAAAGTCATTTATTCAAATTAGGCTGAGTGCCAGCACTTTTTGAACGTCAAAGTTCTACATAAAGACAGTCCCCCAAAACGCCCGCCCGTCACCACTTCCTAGTGTTTTAGCTGGGAAGAAGAAGTGGCGCAACAAACTCCCCAGCAAATACTACTACTATACTAATATATAATAATACTATATAAAACCCTGATTCGGTCGCAATTGGAATACGCCGACCAAATTTGGAATCCTCTATATGATAAGTACAAGGATAGGCTAGAAATTGTGCAGAAAAAGTATTTGAGTACCATGAATTATAAATGTTATCGTCCTAAAGTCTCCTATGAACAATTACTGAAATGTTCTTAGTTTGGAATCTAGTCGATGTCTTCTGGGTGTAATGATGCTGCATGGTATATGCAATAATAGATTCGACTGCATTTAGTTATCTAATAGTCTACAAGACTAACGCTGGGGTGCGCGTGCCTCTTCGTCGCCTCGTTGACGCGTACAACGCTTACTTTATGGAGCTTGACATATTTACTTTTTCCAAACATCGTTTTAAGGCAGGAGCAATACAGCTACTTAATTCTTAAGTATTTATATATATATATGTTTTTTTTGTTTCTTACTAGTATTTAACGATGCACACTACTTGTCTGTTTTCTTTTAACTTTTTTTTTGTGAATTCGTGGACAATGTTGTGGGTTATATGTGTAGTAACACAAATATGTAATAGATTGTTTTTCATGTATTTTTTTTTAATATATTATTATTATTATTTCTAAGTATTGTACTAATTTAAGAATCTCTAGTTTAGCTTGGCATGTAACTGTTTTTTGTCCCTAACAAATAAAATAAAAATAAAAGTATATATTTTTTTGCTAAAAGTTGCACGCAACTCAGAAATCCACTCTTATCTACAAATGCCATCCAAAGACCGTCTTCTTTCCCACCCAAATCCCCTTGTGAAAATGCTTTTGCATTCAAGCGAAATTAGAAGGTTCACGAGATTTGATTGATTATGGTCTCCCGAATAATTGCAAATATTAAAAGGAAAAAAAGAAGTTGTCTTGAACGAATTTCTTACGGTTCGATTGGAATCCGCTGATATGTATTTAGGTAAATATATTATTATGTACTTTCCTGTGGGTGGTTCAGTATGTGTGGCTGGTTTCTTCAGAGGTTACAGAGGTCAGTATCAGGCAGGAGTCGCTGGCTGTTCGTTTAAATTTATGTTTAGGAACTTTTGTGTTTTGAGAAAACTTTTACTGATGATGTGATATCTTTGCCTGAGTCAGGAGTGGCATGTTGTGGAATCAGGAGTAGTATGTTGTGGAGTCAGGAGTGGTATGTTTCAGGACTTACATGATACCTACTGACATCACGTAACTTAAAACATTTGTTCTCAGCCTTCACACTCACACTCCACACACACTCACAAACACTACGCCTACTATACCTGCTACGACAATTTTGAAATCATCCTAGAACCTAAATTTGTTTATTTAATCTTTTGCTTTTCTGTTCTTTTCCCTTTCATTATGTCTCAACATTGTTAAAACATAACCCATGGGAAGTTACGAGGTAACCCCATCACAAGTATCCTTATAACTTACCGGGGCTGCCTCAATTGTGTGCTGTAGAACAATTGTATGAGAAACAACAAAAACTTTTTTTTTTTTTCAGCCCATGTTCTCATTATTTCAGTAAGTTTTTCCTCTACCTATAAATCTCATTTCCCGTAGCTAATTCATAGTGAACAAAAACCCTCAATAGCACCGCCATTGTGCCTGTTTTTAGTGTCTCTCACATACTAGCGTGGAGGTGAAATATGAAACCTATAAAATTCCCAGTCGGACAGGTTACAAAAAAAACTAACATGTTGAACGCTCGCGACGAGCGTTGAGCTTGACCGAGGATACAGACCGGCAGACAAGTGAAAATACCAATACATCTATACGTTCATTCAAACTAATAGATAACGTCTGTGAAGTTAATTTTTCGCCGTAGGTACCTCTCACCCCAGCTGTCACATGAATTTGCTACTGCACAGCGACTCTCTCCGTTTTCCGAACAGCTATAAGGTTGGATTCTACTTGTACTTATTAAATTTAAGAACACCCCTTTAGCCATTCTACCTTTTTAACCGACTTCGAAATAGGAGGAGGTTCTCAATTCGATTAGACCTATGTTTTTTTCTATGTTTGTTACCTACCTCATAATTCCGTCATTTATGAACCGAATTGAAAAAATATTTCTTTTACCAACCGACCGATTGGATATACTTTCCAATCGGTCCCATAGATATTTCATCAAAATCGATTCAGTAGTTTGGTTTTTAAATCAAAATAGCTGGAAAAATATGTCATCCAAGTAAACGAAATTGTGTTGTGAACAAAAATCATGGAACTCGCGTCATCGTCACCGAATGCTTTCCATGAGCTATGTATACTGTGTGTATATGTCGCATGCTTAATAATATACTGACCGATTAGTGTTTCGGTCAAAATTGAATTAAGTATACCAAGAAGTTTATTTTAACGCCCTCTTTCGGCCGATCTCGGTTTTTTTTTGATATCTTGTTTCAAGGCGGAGTTAAACCCATATCTGTCTCTTTCACACACAAACGATTCGGCAAAAGTTTTTACGAGACAGAGACAGATATCAGCATGCGTCAAGGACTAAGATCGTGAACATCACGTGTTTTAATAAAATACGGACTCATTTCAAAATATGTCACCGGTATTAAATTTTTTCTTAATAGTTTATGGACCCATATCTTAATAATAAGTATTCTTTAGTTATATATTAAATAAAACACGGAATCATTTCAAAATGTGTCATCAGTATTAAATCAATGTAACTTTATCTTTTATATTAAACTGACGCATCTTGAGGAACAATTTTTTTAACCGACAAATTTATAGAAAAAAATCTAAATTTCTTTAAAATTATATTCAAACATTAATACTCACTTTATCAACTATCCCTACAATACATTATTTCATTATATAAAGCTATTTTCTTTGAGTAATAAGCCATTTTGTAAGGTAAGTCAGGTTTGCTAAATCGTTTTTTGCGATTTCCCGAAAAACTACTTTTTTGAGTTATGTCAGTACCTATATGATTAAGCATGCGATGTGTACTTTTTGGGTGAACAAAAATCATGGAACTCGTGTCATCATCACCGAACGATTTCCAAATTCAAAAATAATAATCTAATAGCTTGACGATACAATTCACAAGTCCTTAGTTTTCACTTCTATCGGACATCCCCAAAGACTGCTCCGCATGTTTTTTTATGGCTTCCAATCTCTTGTTTAGTAAATCCATCATACACAAAACAATATTCTGGTAAAATAATTGTTAATAGAACCCTTTTGCACTTGCTTGAATTTTGCGCACGACAGTACCACTGCCGATGTAACAAGTTGTAGGTAGAGTCTATTTAGAGATGCAAGTACAATACTTGTTGTAGTATGTGCAGCTACATTAAATACATTATATTTTGACCCGAAGCTACGGACAAGGCTGAGGGCACTGATCTAAATAGCTTTAGGTATTATTGCACAAATAATATTATGGAGTTTCAAGCAACAAAACACATTCTTTAAAAAAACCGGTCAAGTGCGAGACGGACTTGCATGCAAAAGGTTCCGAACGAATCTCATTTTTGTAATATGTTACTTTCAAACCATATACTTCTTATAAGTTTTCCTGTAATATATAGGCAAAGAACTCTTATTTGTATTTTCTTCAAAATTGTAGACAGTACTTTCGGAGAAAAGGCATTGGTAATTTTTCATCAAATTTATTGAATAACTTCGAAAAATTATGAAAAAAAATGTATTAGAAGCGTCACATGGCTCAGTCGAAAAAACTTTTTTTTAAGTTTTCTAGTTTTCCCCCCCACAAAATGACCTCATTTTCAAAATTTATTTATTTTCGTTATACGTCCGTGTTTAAGTCACAGAAGATTATATGTGTACCTACCAAATTTCAACTGAATCGGTCCAGTAGTTTCGAAGAAATGATGAAGGCTATGACAGACGGATCGACAGACAGACAACTGAGTGATCCTATGAGGGTTCTGTTTTTCCATATAGACTCTAAAGGTTCGGAACCCTAAAAAGAAAGAAAGAAAAAGTGTTTATTTGCGCCAGGAATGACACTACCATAAAAAAATAATTGTGACTTATTATACGTACAGGTTGGGAAAACATTCGTCACATCTGCTCAAAATTGTCATTGCTCATTGCACGAAATGTCACAAATTGTCATGAAAAGTGCAGAGAAAGCCTCAATGAAAACTAATGATCTACTCACATGATAGGGTATTCTACTGAAGAAATCTAATTAGTTCGTCAGATGGATTTCCAAAAAATATTGGAAACGTATTTTTTCTTTTTTTTGTTCTATATGGTGTCGGACGTAAAAGAATAATACCATCCCATCACGTCCCTTGGGTGTCGTAAGAGGCGTTTAAGGAACTCACCAGAGAATGGGCAGCAGCATTCTCTGTGCATACCAACCCGCCTGCCAAGCGTGGCGATTATGGCAAATCCGGGGCCCCCTTTAGGTTCGTGTCCAGCAGTGGACATCTTTCGGCTGATATGATGATTTTTTCTTTTTTCACGTAAACAAAAAATTACGAAGATACAGTGCGTTGAACACTCGTGTGACGTCACTACGATAGTACAATTTTACTAGCAACGTGACGTCACCAGCCTCTTTATATTTTTATTGCGATATGAAATGGCAAATAATACGTCTCCGTGTATCTTATCTAGTAATAATACGTCCGTCCGTTACATTTAAAAAAATATGTAAAAAAATATTTTTTTAAATGTAACGGACGGACTAAATAAAATTATATTTTTCTGCCTAGTAACCCTATTCGTTTTTGCTAAAAAGGTACGTTGCTACATATTTTATGAATTAGGTCATGCCACCTCAAAGAGAAAATTGTGGTCACGTTATGTGATAGTGCGTGTAACAATGTGGTCGTGAAGTGTAATGCACACACTATTCAATTACATATCCACTATCGACTATCGTTTGTCAATCTCATTTCCGTATGTGCTGTTACTGCAAGCGCGCAACATTGACAATGTTACTTAAAAATGTTCCTCGTTGCCGTTCAACATGATGAGCAACATGTTGTGCATCATGTCGCGCATCAAATGTTACCTAGTGGATACGAAGTTTTACGGTCAGTTATGTTTAATTTCTATGTAATAAAGGTGAGCATATTTCCATAGAACGGTTACAAATCCAGCCAACAGGTTGCTACTGAAAAACTACAGATGGAAAAACCTAATTTTCTTCGTCAAGTTACGCAGCACCTAGCCATAGGGAACGTGCAGGAACTATAGGTGGCAGCACAGAAGTGTCATTTTCAAGTATATTTAACATACCTATAAGTTTCGAAATTGCAATAGGTACTGTAAATTGTACACTGTGTATGGCATAGTCAACGCCGTGCACGTTCCCTATAGCGCCCACTAGACAAACCAGGCAGTTGCAATATATTGCTATACCTATTTCGCTATTCTAGGATTGCTAGCAGTAGGGAGGTACAAATGATTACCAAATGACGTGTTTCAGCACAGATACGGCGTTGCATAGAGATCATAAATATAACTCATCAATATTAAAATATTCGAGTCCAGTTGTGATACAAATAGTTCCTGATAGGCTTGCCTTATTGTCATACAATACTATGGCCAGTAGAGATTGGGAATAGATAAACTGCACTTACACCAAAACGCAAAACTTCAACTTGCAACAAGTTAACAAAAACTTTTTACAAAAAAATACAACCGACTTCCAAATAAAAAACACTACAAAGTACAAAATAACTTTAATTCCGGAAGTCGGTGTCAAAATACTTTGTATCACAACTGGACTGCTGGCTGGAAGACTGGATATCCGAATAAAATATAGAATATCCCAGTTCAAATATGGCGATGAGAGCGATATGTGCCCGACCGTAACAAACTAGATTGACGTTTGGCCCACCCAACCGTGTTCCTCAACAGGTTCCTAAGTTCGAAACTTCTAGTTTACGGTTTCCAGCCACATTTCACCTATCCTCAGTACCGGCAATATAAAAGGTGATTGCAATCAATTCGCGCAGAAACGCGCAGCGTAAGATTGCGCGCCTTGTAGGGCGCAGATAAATAAAATATAGCCCGTTATCGTCGGGCACGTGACTCTGTGAGCCTCTCGTATGGCAGCCGATTTATTACGGACACTGTTTTAGCCTATTATGGAGTTATTGGAATTCCGCGTTAATGGTCGCACATACCTCTAGATGTGATCAAAGAAGTTGGGAGTCTTGGTGAAATTATGGCTTAATTTTTTTTGCGGTTGGACATAGGCTTTCATCTGTATCTGAAACCTACTAACACTACAACTTTAGTAAAATTGTTACTAACACTATGGACTTCGGTAACGGATTAGAAATCCTTCATGGATGGGCCCCGCCCTGGGGCGGAGAGAGGGATCTGTCAGACTCCTACTGACTAAAGCCATTTCGTGTACACTCGCACACTTGCACCGGGGGCTACGGGAGCACTTATACAATCTTCAACGCAGCCCAACTTTACCTAAAGGTTGACTGCTATAAAATGCATTAGGTCTACCTGGTCCACTACTATATCAAAAATCTACTTTCTGAGGTAATTAAGCTCCTACAAAATGTTTTCAAAGTTATGTTAGCTGTGAAATAATAAAGTTTTAACAGCGTATTAAACCTGCCCAAAGGACCTCAGCTAATAAAATTCAGTTCGTTCAATATTAATGGCGGCCATCGCTCGTCTAACGTTGCAGTAACATCACTAGCACAGGTTATTTTCACGCATAAACCATGCCATAACACGAGCACAAGGCGAAGAATGAGAATTTTATTTACGATGGGGTACAAACTTATTTCAATATAAAGTGGGTGATTTATAGCGTGTGCTGTCCTAAATGTATCTAAGCATTTATCGGAACCATATCCTCAATGTGTTAGGAGTGTGACCTAAGTTTAACCAACTAGAAATTGATCAACTTGGCCGACTGCTGCCTATCTACTAATAGGTACTTTATCTGAAAAAAAAAAGATGTTCGCTACACCGAATATCAAAATCAGTTTGGCGTCATTTTCAACCGATTTGTTTGGATTTAATCGGACTAAGAGTGTATAGATAGACTTATCATTAGTTTTACAATATTTCTTTTAGTTATATCTACTTCTTTTTAAAATTAAAAAAGCAATATTCACTTTATTGTATAAAACAATGCAAACATTGCACGCGGAACGCTTGTATTCCTCACAGGGCTAGGTAGAGACATAGGTACACAAATACAGCCACATTTCACCAATTTATGGTTAAGGATTGGTTTCTACCTGCAAGCAACTCGCATGCAAGTTTAATCACATTGCGGGGCACGATCGTGCGATAGCTCGTATTATACCTGGCTTGTCGCTAGCCCGCAATATGATGCGACTTGCTAGCGAGCTGGTTGCAGGTGGAAAGGTAAAAAAAATCAAAACAAGCGGCACCTTATTTAGGCACCTGTGTTTATGTAGATCAAAGAAAACTATAACAAATGAAACTGCGGCGCCAGCGCATGCGTCCCACGGCGCGCACCGCATGACGACGTTGTCGATATGCTCGGCTAATGTGCGTCTGACACGCGCATTAGTAATGTTTGTTACTGCTACTGTTCACTTTTTATTACGTTGGATATTTGTACTGGAAGCTACTAAGTATTAATAGTCCTTCTGACCGAGTCACGGTTATGGCGACCGTGTGACCGACTCGGGAGATATTTTAGTGTTCTAGTGTGTGCGTAACGGGGGGTGGTTTCTACTCCTTCATACTTATAATCGAATGGGGCGGCAATCTAACACGACAGGGGCAAGATCCGTCGCAGAGTCAATTGTTTGATGTGCTTTCTAAGCCACTCCTGGAACTGAAAGCAACAAATAGGCACCTACTAAGCAAACATCTTTCAAACAGATAGTGGAAGGTGTAAAAACAATTGTTTAACACGTTCCCTGCGCCATCACTTACAAAGAACTTTCAGCTGGTGCTTTGGAGACCTAAAAGATCTCGAAACTAACCTACCTTTTGGTGCGTTTGAGACCTAATCAGTCTCCTAAAGATAAAATTTATATCTTCCAAAAAAACAATCAAATATATTTTGAAGTTTTTGTGGGTGAAAGATAGCCTATTGCTTTATATTTTGCTAGGTTCGCACGCAGTTATGACATTTGAATAAACTACAAATACCAAAAAAAAAATGATATCGATTGTATCTCGTACCGCAACCGAAGATAGTTCAATATGTGTAGTAAGTAGTGATGGGAATAAAATAATATCTCAGTTGTCGATTGAAAAAGTTTTATTAATTATGCAAAGTGTTTTTCATTAAAACATGGTAAGCACATTGATTGCTTGCATTGCGCGCAAATGGTAACAATTCGTTTAGTTTTTTTAGAAGCGTCAGTGCTGTTTAATGTGCGTCGTAATTTTTCGTAACAACCCACACAACGTCTTTTTTTGTCGCCACGTTGGAAAACATGATCAGTACATCTTCCTTCGGGTAATTCTGTAATAAAATGCATTGTATAAATAAACAGCATGCAACTATGTCAGTGAAGTAAATGCGATGGAATCTAATTTTATTAGTTTCGTTATTCGAGTGTCTTATGTATATTTTTGTTCTTAGGCTGTTGTTGCTTTAAAAAAATATACGGAGGTATTAAATAAAAGCTGGATGTCACAGGTCTCTTGTAAGTTTACTATAACAACGTTTTTGTTTTAATAACCGAAATTTAGGCTACCAGAAACTTACCAGAGAGTGATGCAAACGTGCGCGCGACCTCCCACGTCGATGCTAGGACAACACTAAAACGAGTCACGCAGCGCCCGCGCCGCCCACCTTCCCTCTCTTGCGTCTACGAGGCGTACGATTCCACGAGTACCGACATATCTCCTAACGCAAGGAATGAAAATAATTACAGTACTGTGCGTTAGGGACCTAATCCATCTCTAATTTCTTTTTTAATGTCCTTGAATTCAGCTTTAAGTAGGAAGCAAATATGTATATTTGTCCTACTCATACCTAAAGAACTTTACACGTTAGATCCTCCCGCAAGGAGTGAAACAACACGATTATGTTCAACGCACAATACAAAAGTCCTGCAAGAGATCTGATAGATCTCGTAATGCAACGAACGTGTTAAATGGGGGTTCTATATCAAGTCTTTTGTTTTAAAGGTATCCTGGCAGACTAATTAGTGTGATGTCTTTGAATGGGTAATTAAGCTTAGACCCTGAAAACTTCTTTGCTTCCTAAATACACCATTTAATATCACAGTAAAAGTAATTACCTTGATGATGTTGAATGATATTCGCTGGAAGATGCTCCCTCTCTTAACAAATTCTTAATTACTTTTTGTCTAAAAATAAAAGTCGGAGTCGCACGTCGAGTGAAATGTCTCGTTTAATTCGCGATTTGATGAACCATGTTAATTACTAATAAAAGTAAATGTCTTAATTTAAACTATTACGTTTAATTGCCGTACGTGTTTTATTGCCTATTGTTAATTATGGTGCGCCCTGTCTTCATTGTTCTAAGAGACTGGTGAAGAACAAGTGAGCATAATGTCGTATCGCAGAAGTCATCATCAGTAACTGCCGTAGGGCTTTTTCTTTTCTTTTTAAGGTTCTTTGGCAGTTCATTCCTTCACTGACAGAACCAATAAATAAAGACAAGATTTTCAAATTGACTGTACATGTTGCTGAGGATTTTCTGCCAAGAATGTCCTAATCGTTTTTTGTTACCAATTTGTGTTTATTTGTTTGTTTGTTAGCTTTCTCGTGGCTTATCGAATTAACTCTTACACTTAACAACTGAAATCGATAAAAAAAAATACCAAAAAATCTTAACGACATTATCGTGCAACAAAATGAACCAACAAACTAACAATCGTTAACACATTACGAGTCGTCCCCGCGCTGCCTGCAGTAGTGCGCCGTGTCCGCACGCACCAGACACTATCTATGTCCCACAGTTTATCGAATTAGACGACTGTTTCCATGATAACCATCTTGCATATAAAGAAAATGACTGCTATTAGGTGATTATGTGTCCGCAACGTAAATACCTGCGGGGACTGGCTTCTCATTTGACTTTCGACACGTAGTTCGATCGTGTAAATACGGAAAGTTTGTTGGAAAGTGCAGCACATGCTGTACCGGACCGGATATGGTTTATGTTTTTTCATAAATATGTTTCTATCTTCTCTCGTCAATGTTGCTAGAAACCAAGCGTTTTATTTGATGTTAAGTGTTTTTGGACTTTCAGTTAACCCTTTTGAGATAGAACTGCCATCAGATTATTCCAAACACCGTAAAATTAGAATGATTGTAATAAATCTTGATTTTGTTATAAACTTTACTTATTTGGAATACAATAAATCCCATAAATTTCGTTGGTTTACAATATACGATAGGTGTATTGTCTTATGGAGAAGAAAGAATTAACAATCTTATGCAATTTATTATAAAGTTGTGGTGTTTGCAATTAACCGGTGACATTAAACATCAACTTCCGCTTCCGTATGGTGTAAACTGTACATATAGTTATGTAGGTTGCTTTTAAATAAATAAATCTAATATTATGTATATGGCCAACAATTATCCGATTTTAGACGTGTTATTCACAGCCGTGGCGAACTAGCGACAATGCCGGTTATGTACTGGCATGCTTACATTTATGCTCATAATGTATGAGAAGGTGTCACATTAATCGCAGGATAGTTTTACAGCAAGTCGGTTACATGAGCGTCATGCAGGCTCCCTAGCTGTAAATCAGAGCAGAACTCAACACAAACAATACGACGCGATGTGTATGGTACCACTGGCTAAACCTGCCTAGAAAATGTGAGCAAGTATTGACTGACATTCCTTTACTGAATTAAAGTCAAATGATCAATAGCAAGCGAATTACTAACAAAAGAGTTCACTTCCAGACCAGAGGGCTGGCTCTTTTGTTGTCTAAAGAATAAGCATTGCCATTCAACGTGGGAATGCTGCCAGTCTTCTGGGCACGTTTTCAGACGACAGCGATGTGGAGCAGTACTTTGATGCCTAAGTAACGAGCAATATTGTCTGGTAATGTGTCACTCATGCGACAACGCATTGAGCTTGCTGAAAAGCGCAGCTTAGGCTTAAGTAGATCAAACTTTATAACTCCGCTATTTAGCACAAATAATAAGTTTCAATTTAAGAGTCTATAGGTAGGTACCTAATTATTATTAACATTTTGAACGCCATTGTCACGTATAAATGACAAGCAAGCGCGTGCCCTGTACGCCAAACGTCACAAATGTATGACAAAAAGTATGGCGAATTTGTGGCTTGGCGTCGGGGGCACGCCGATGCGTTTATGCTGTGGCGTTCAAAAGGTTAAGCATTATGTTGATCGTTCATGATTCTATCAGACGCACGCACTAACCGCGCTTTCGCATTTATACACTTTTCCTACGATTTCATAGTAAGTATTCTGTTTTTTCTAGCATTTAGCGCTTGTAACTTGCAGCTCTACGTTTAATGTACATTTGAAAGCACTAATGTGCAGCGGTCTCGTCTAATCTACGTCTCCGCAAACCACTTCACTGAACACTTTCACCCAAATTCATGTTCACACTCATAAATCAGTCAAAATTTCGTACACTACAGTGAGTGTTCCCACAAGAGAAATCACAAGTAATGTAAAATTATATTATCTTAAATAAAGGCTTGTTATGTTATGATATATGATGACGTTTATTTCTTTGTCTCATGATGTGCTTTTCATTAAGTCATCGTGCTCGCTTGATTTCTTACAAGATAAGGTAAGGCCCGAGGTCGTTATTAGGCATTGTCGTATTTACTTTCGTTTAAAAGACTGGGAATTTAATATAGTCATTATGTATTATGATTATGATTATGATTACATACTACACGTGGTAAGCTGAGGATTACATATTTCATTGTCAGCTTACTCATCTCGCTTTCATAGAAATAGAGAGTTCGTTTGTTTTGGTGTGCCACATCACCATCTGTCCTGCCGGTCGATTCTATAAACATGTCGAAGTGAAGGCGTGATCACGAGGTGAGCTGTCAATCCATATAATCAAGATGGAATGACAGCTCACTCCGTGATCACGTGACATCTTGATTGTATTGATTGACAGCTCACCTCGTGATCACTTCACCCAAGCCTTCACTTTGACATGTTTACAGAATCGACCGGCTGTACGACTCCGAAAATTAGTTTTGATAGGATTTGAAGAGTATTATATATTGTAGTTAGCTATTTATCTACTAATTCCGTTAAGTTGGGAATCGGAAGAAATTTATTTCTTTTATCAACCGTCCGAAACGGCTATTGAACGTAAGGGCGCGTTCCCACTATGTCGTGACGATTTTATCATTGGACGACTGTTGTATACATTTTGTATGTAAAAAGTCGTGGACGACGGTTGATCGCGACGTCCTATATGTGAACACTTCCATTTAAATACACAAGCCACGACGCTTTAAACGACACGATAATCTGTCGTCACAACATAGTGGGAACGCGGTCTAAGCGTAGCACGGCAGACAGAATCACGTAGCATTTACTAAACACACAACTCACAACGGGTATATCCCAAAGCCCCCAGGTAAAAATGCTACTTATTACCCTGAATATTAAGGGCATTATTACCATCACCCTCATATTAGCAGACAGTTACAGTACTTATCCGTCGTTCGCGGAAATCATAAAGTCATACACCGTGTGACGTTTCACAAAGGTGTGAACCAATTAGCCACGCGCACTTTTTTTGCAGGAGAAACGTTTACCAACTTCATTTGTGTGTGTGTGTGTGTCAGCTCTTGTCTTCATCAAACGAACGGGACACGGTTCGGGTGATGTGTTTGATATACGTCAAAATGATCTCATTATGCCTTTGGGTATGTTTGAGATAGAGCGCTGATTTAGTGGTTACTAGATACCGTAAATTGCACGAAGCATGCAGAGAATCATTATAGGCTTAATTTTGCTATAATAACTCTTTCAAAAGTGACTTATTACAGATTTTGGGTGGAATCAAAACTGCCAGCTGATTTTTCACATTGATTGATGCATGGGAAAAATACAATTTTCTGCAATTTTCAGTAAATATATATCGACGCTATCAGATGTGATTTCGTCAAAGAAGAACAAGAATCGATTCTCGCTCAAATAGAAGCAATTCCTTTACTTTGTCTAATTTATACTTCTCTCTCCTGCTTTACCCAAAGTAGTTGCGCTAGTATCATAATATTATCTGTACCCAGAACCTTATCCACGGCGTGTTTACAGTAAGACTTCCACTCGCTTTCCGGGAAACGTATTAGGGTGCCTAATTTGCCGCTTTTAAACGAAGGTCCGAGCAATTTTCGTAATTTCAAGTGTCTCAAATTGTATGTTATTAACTGCAGACCTTTCGAATGTGGATATGTTTGCAGTCTGGAGAAAATAGCTTGTGTTTAAGGATCGTCTGTTTTGATGGACTGTACCGTTTAACTCCACGATACTAAGAAAATCTCTTGTTGAATGGTGTTCAGATTGAATACGCAAAGTCGGCTAAAAACCTGGGGGTGATCATAGACTCCTATTTATCGTGGACTAACCATATCGCTGAAGTCAGTCGCAAGGTGCACTACACATTTCACTCGCTAAAATGCCTCCAGAGCTTTTTGCCCTTGAACACTAAAATCTCCCTTGCCCAAACTCTCATTCAGCCCATCATAGACTACGCTGATGCCTGCTATTTGGATGCCACCGAGGAGCTTTTAAATAAACTTGAGCGTTTGCAAAATATTTGTATTCGTTTTGTTTTCAACCTCAAAAAATACGATCATGTTTCAGGATTTCGCAAGGTACTCAAGTGGCTCCCTATCCGACTTCGCAGGAACTCTCGGACATTGTGTTTGCTATTTAACATCCTTCACAACCCTAAAACGCCTTCCTATTTGCGTGAACGCTTCTCCTATTCCCGTCCTTCTGATGCGCCTTGCAGGTCGCATCTTAGAAATCTCCTTAAATCCCCTCCCCACTCTACCGATTTTTATTCCTATTCATTTACTGTGCACGCGGTACGGTTGTGGAATGCACTGCCGCCTGACATTAGGGAATGCAAAACTCTTCCAGATTTTAAAAGAAGAGTGAAAGAACACTACCTTTCGGTACCATCATAGTTGCATATTTAAAGTATATATTGTTATTATTCTTATAGTATTATTTAAGTAGTATGTATTAGTATGATATTAATTTTAGTCATATTTATTAAGTTTTTTTTTGTCTTTTTATGTTAACATAACTTTTACACACGATGTCTACATCTCTTTTATTCGACCCTCCTTTCGCAGGTATGCTGGTAGAGATTTCTTTAGAAATAAGCGTCACCTTTGTACCTATTTTTCTGTTCCCTTCTTCTTATTTATTTGTTAAATGTGTGTACATAAACTGTTAAATAAATAAATAAATAAGGATGAGTTACAGCAGCAATGACGGAAGTATACTTTTTATTGATAGAGTTTAAGTACATGGCTTGAAAATAAATGTTGCAATTTTTATATTTGTAATAAAATAGTACCGACTCGCATTAACAGCTATGATCCAGCTTATCAATACTGATCAATGCACTCGACTGTCGTGTGTATAAAAGCGGCATTTTATGGCTATTTATAGACACGATTGAGCAATTAAAGTGTGCTGTGCGCGTGTTTAAACCTGAAATGTGGTGCATTGTTGCATTTCACTGGTACTCTGTGGTACCAGATCAGTTTCAGGTAACGTTCCAAGTATGGACTAGCAGAAAATCGGATAAGGATCCCTTGGCGGGAAGCCCTTACAAAGTGCGACAGCTACTGAATTGTAATTCAAACTTGAACTTGAATTGTAAAAAAAACCTGTTTATTAAACATTAAAGACTCGAGCGGGGTTCGGTCCCAAACTAAACTAGCGAAAGACGTCCGAAAGCACAATTCACAAACCAAGGGGGCAGACTTTGGGTTAGTTAAAGGCAAAAGAAGTAGGGTGGTTAATATAATAGGAGTAGTAATAGGTTCGTAAGTTTCGGAAGAGCGAGGTGCCCCAATACATGCAATTAAAATACTTGATTTAGTACATATACTTGATGTAGTTCACATACTTGATGTGGTACAAATACTTGATGTAGTACAAATACTTGATGTGGTACAAATACTTGATGTGGTACAAATACTTGATGTGGTACAAATGGGATCCTGCCGTTTTGCCGAAAAGTTTTTGACAAAATTTCACTACCCAAACAAATTTTAGCAACCTTTTTTATACCATTGCAATATTTCGAATGATTTTAGTACGCATATTTTTATTTGGTCAAATTTTTACTTGGCAAAATATTACCAAGTATATTGTCATTATGTCATTTGGTCTTTAATCAAATTATTTATTACAGCAAACAATCTTCAGACAATAAACGTTTGGTGAAATTTAGTAGGTTACCCGGAACTCAACTATTTAGATTGAGTTAATTTCTTCTTTAAACAAAATGGGTAGGTTAAGTTAGGTTAAAACTGTGACCTCCTACGAGAAACGACTTGCATTAATAGAAAAAAGAGATTGTTTTTAGTAGGTTATCCGGAAGTGAACTATTTAGATTAGGATAATTACTTATTACGGATTTTGCGTAAAAAACTGTTATTCCAACTGAAATATTTGACTTACTAAAAAATGTTAAAAGTACTAGTTGGTAAACAAGTTATAGTTTAAACGTTCATTTCCCAAACATTAGGTTTGCGTTACAATTTTTTGTGAATAGATTTTTTGCTAAGTAATAATTTGGCAAATGAAATTACGCGAAAAATTTTTTGGGAAGTAAAAATTTGTCAAATTCCTTTCGGTCAAACAAGGGAGACCCGGTACAAATACTTGATGTGATATAAATACTTGATGTAGTACAAATACTTGATGTAGTATAAATACTTGATGTGGTATAAATACTTGATGTAGTATAAATACTTGATGTGGTACAAATACTTGTTGTGGTACAAATACTTGATGTGGTGCAAATACTTGATGTGGTACAAATACTTGATGTAGTATAAATACTTGATGTAGTACAAATACTTGATGTAGTACAAATACTTGATGTAGTACAAATACTTGATGTAGTATAAATACTTGATGTAGTACAAATACTTGATGTAGTACAAATACTTGATGTAGTACAAATACTTGATGTAGTACAAATACTTGATGTAGTACAAATACTTGATGTAGTACAAATACTTGATGTAGTACAAATACTTGATGTAGTACAAATACTTGATGTAGTACAAATACTTGATGTAGTACAAATACTTGATGTAGTACAAATACTTGATGTAGTACAAATACTTGATGTAGTACAAATACTTGATGTAGTACAAATACTTGATGTAGTACAAATACTTGATGTAGTACAAATACTTGATGTAGTACAAATACTTGATGTAGTACAAATACTTGATGTAGTACAAATACTTGATGTAGTACAAATACTTGATGTAGTACAAATACTTGATGTAGTACAAATACTTGATGTAGTACAAATACTTGATGTAGTACAAATACTTGATGTAGTACAAATACTTGATGTAGTACAAATACTTGATGTAGTACAAATACTTGATGTAGTACAAATACTTGATGTAGTACAAATACTTGATGTAGTACAAATACTTGATGTAGTACAAATACTTGATGTAGTACAAATACTATTTACTTATTTGAGAACCAGCTTCTACTAGCGGCTCCGCTTACGTGAAAGTCAAAGATTATTCCAAGGGAACAAGCTCCCGGGATGCAAATAATCCTATATCCTATTCCAGGACATGGTCTACTCGTTTGTCCACAATAACAAGAGGTAAGACCAGACAGACAACCAAAGTTATTTTCGCATTCATAATATTACTAAAGGAGCACGTGGCTAAAGAATTACAAAAGTTATTAATAAACAGATTTTAAGCAACGCTTGCTACGGTTGGTCTATGGATGGGTGACATACCGAGATTCCTCCGTGCCTCGGAAAGCACGTTAAGCTGTTGATCCCAGCTGTCATTTGTAGATATTTGGCAGTCGTTACGGATTGTCAGAAGCCAGTTGTGGAGGTCTGGTAGGAGCTGCTTCACGTTAAATACTGGTATTCAGGTGAATCTCGTTTGACTAGTAGTTGACGCGACCCCAATATAGTTGGGAAAAGGTTAGGCAGATGAAGTAAGTGCGGAAAAAATATGAACAGTACCCAACTCATATGCTTCTGTAAAAAGTTCCCATTCGCAATAATATCACATCTCTCTTATTTCTGCGATGCGTGTCGCCCAGTATTAAATTATTTTTTTCTCACAAAAACTCGCCTGACCGCAGAAGGAAGCTGTTCATGTATTACGTGAGTGCCATATTAAACAGTGCACATAAACGACGCGATGGTTTATTACTTGATTTTTATTAGTAATCTTACATGTACAAGTTTATATACATAAGTTATTGAATGAAACGACGCTTTCTATCAAGTTTAATGTATCATGCATTAATATATGAGATGTAGGGATTTGATTTATTTTAGATGCTCGATAGAAGGTAGATAAGATACTGACTTGTCTTACAGACGTTTTGAAATATGAGGTAACAACTTTGTCTGCCTGCGGCGTTTGTACGAGTAACTCGCCGAGGATGTATCTACCCACGGGTGTCGTTACAATTTATGCTTCTCGTAGTTGAGCCAAATGTTTCACTAAATAACTTAGCTAACACCTAATGTTGTGTTTTGCTACTCCTACCAAATACTCTATCTGCCTTTAGCCTTTCCCCAACTTTGCAGGGGACGGCTTCCAGTCAGCCCGGATGTAGCTAACCCAGTATTTTATTAACATGAAGAGACTGTCTGTGTGACTGTGGCAATACGATATGACGATACCTTTTGGCAATACTGGTGTCAGATTCTCTTGCTTCTGTTTACAACGGTCAAAGGAATATCGGTATCTAAACTTCGGTAAAATCGGATGGTCACCGATCCGACCTCGGTAATAATTGCTGAACCTTGGGGATCGACTTGTGCATCTGTTATTAGTATTACTTAGCTATGAATTCCTCATAATAATAACGTGTATGTACTGCTAGAGCATGCCAGGATGCCATAGAAAAGAATCTTCTCGAATTATATTCCCATAATTTCAGAAACATTTTGTAAACAGTGTAACTCGAGTGGAAGCCGTATTTGGGTCAGTGTCTCAGCGACCAGGACACAGGATCGACCGCAGCCTCCTCCGCGCACCGACACCACACACCGCAGTCGTCGGCGTGGGAAACATTACACTGCCGACACGGCTCGCTTGCGAAGAGAAGAGCGCGGTGGTTGAAGATTATTAGATGTTAGGAGTTACGTGGTTGGGAGAACCAGTGGTTAATTGATGGTCTGTGTTCGCATGCATCCTCATATATCGAACACTTTTCGTGTCATTACTGTTGAAATATTTTTTATCTAGGATTGCTTCTTGTTTTTTTTGTTGACTTGACTTGAATACATTGTACAAAATAATATTTGGTGATAAATAGGCGAACAATCTGAATGAAAGATGAGCAATGTGTAGGGCGAGAAAAAGGAGGCAGCAAAGATGGTAATTTTAAGCATAAAATTAAATATATAAGAATCTCTATAAGAAAATCGTCGTGTTTTCACCATCGGTCGCGATCGTAACAAAAACGAGGCCTTAAATAGCAAGCAAGGATTAAAAATATTGTAACGCATTTTCAAGGATTTCCAATTAAAAATGTAGAGCAATTAGAAATCATATATTACACAAGCTAGGCCTTTATTACTTCATAAATTATAAACGATATTTATTTTGTAAGTTGGTTAAACATAACACTTTTACACGTCAATCTTTTTGGTCATTCAGATGAGGCCGGTTAAACAAACTCAGAGGTCAGTCTCTTTTGAAGGTCATACAAACTGTACTGGTCAAATCATATGAGAACTGTATAGGTTAATGTCTGAGGTGGCCTTTTGAGGAAAGTGCCACTCAGATTGGAGTGGACCTGTCCAGACAGTGCAAGCATTTGTTAGTTATCGTGTAGCTCAAACTTAGAACTTTAAAGAGATCAACGACTTGACGTACAATACCAAAGTAAGGACTTTTGGGTAGGCAACCTATATAAATAACTCAAACTGCCAGACAAACATGAAATGAAACCTTAATATTGCTATCTACATGGTCCCCACATTCAAAATACGTTACATGAGGACCATCCAGATCAGTGTCTGAAATGGTCTGAGGAAAGAACCACACAGATTTGAGTGGACCTGTCCAGTCAGTGCAAGCCTTGGTCAGTAGTAGAGTAGCTCAACTTAGAACCAATAAGCGCCTAACGACTTGACGAACAATGCCAATGAAAGGACATTTGGATAGGCCACAAAAGAACTCAAACTGCCAGACATCGTTAAAAATACTTCATAATTTTTAAAATCACGGAAACAATCATCCGTGATCCGATACCTGGGGGACCTTTAACCTAAAGTAACGTAATAACACTTTCTCGAGTGGATTGAACCTCAGCCCTCAACCGCAAGTCTAGGCACTTCGCTACCGCACTCTTATGGGCCCGTGCGAATCCAATCCCGATAATATTTCACGTATGATTGTACCCTAATGGGGTATTGTTTGTGCGCGCTCGACCGCTCGTGGGAGTTGCTAGTACACTCGATAAAAGAGATAAGTGTACTATACAGGCAGCTATTTTTAGTGAGTGTTGTGCGTGTGCTGAGCTTTTTTGATAGACAGACATATGTAGATGGCGACCGCAAACTTGGCAAACATGAGGTTCTCGGGAAGTTCGGGTAAGAGAAGCGACTAAATTAATATTTGTAGGGTATATCGACTGACTGTTACTTGTGACAGCAGTCTTGGGTCAAAAATCAAAAGTCATTAATTGAAGTTAGGCTGATAATCAGTACCGAATTTTTAATTTGAAAATAAAAACTAGATCTTCCTAGTCTTTTAGCTGGGAAGACGATGTGACAAGAAACTCCCTAGCGTGATTATCGTAATTGACTTTGTATGTATGTTTGTAAATCGGGCTAGTTTCCGCAAGTCCACGACTAAGCGCGTTTTTTAATAAGCTCCAGTAATTGACATTAGAATGAATGATTGCTATTGGATATTTTCTGCCTATTCAACTAAGTCCTTTGTTGACTGTACTTGTGGTGTACTTGTGGTTACCTACTGCTCGCTGTCGGCAATACAATCGAGATTGCTTCAGTGGGAGGCGAGGGTGTTGAGTAGGTGCAATCTGTTGGCTAATTGTTTTATGTTAATGTGCATCTATCTTGTAGATAACGCTGTATCTGACTCAATTGATTTATTGGTCTTGTTTGCAAGCTTTTGCATCAGATACCGTTGTACGATGCCATCTCAAGTTCCGTTTGTGAATGACTTTGAATAGCGATTTGTTTTCGTGAGTTATATTTTAATTGTTTCGCAAATGTTTAATTTCTACATGTTCCCAGCATCAAAACATCAGATTTATGTACATTCAGATCCGTAGCGGATAGCCGGACTTTTTATTTACTGTTCCGTTCAGATAAGAAATCTATAAAGTAAGTGCGAACTCGGCCCACCTCTCATCGTCCAGTGAATTCTATCACCTCTTCATTCAACAAGTTCGCACGCGCTACAACGCCTCTCTAATTACTACACGTAAATAACTAAATCAGAGTGTCCAGAACTTTCCCTATTGATGGGTTCACCTTTGGCGATAGTTCCCACCGATTGCGGTACATTGAACGCTAGGTATAGAAAGTATGCTGACTAGACACGCCCCGGCGAACAATGGATGGCGTAATGATCGTAACAGTGAGATCTGATGGCCAGTTTTCCGTTTAATGTGGAAACAGGAAGCTCGGGTCTACGCAGCCGCAATACTTAGTTCATTTGAATAGATCCTATCTGTGTGTGAGTGTTTAGTGCTTGCAATTACTTCACCCTTCTACGGAATAAATTAAATTGATGCGAATTAGCATTCTTTCAAATGAAAGTCGTTAACACTTGCATTCTTTAGGAGTAACTCTTTTTTTCATTTAGCCCATTCTGTCTCACTGCTGGGCAAAGGCCTCGTCTAACTTCTTCCAAAGAGGTAAGACCCTAATATATTTATTCTGTGCGTGTAGATCCCAAGCCTTAACGTCACATTGTCTCCCCTCGTCACCTTTCGTCTTGTGATCTACCGATCAGTATCCATCCATGTTCGGTAGCGTGCGACACAATTTACACGTGCCTGATCTGCTAAACGCCCGGCAGTCGTGTCGTGTTTCGTGATCAACCTGACAGTTTTCAATAGACGCGCAAAAACCTGATGTTCTGATGGAGCAGTCATTTGTTTACGAGTTCCCATGGTTAGAGACAAAAAGAAAGAAAGTTGGTAAAATATGGACCAATTTTCTTCACTAGCAACCACTTGCTAAAGCTCGGTTTCTGGAAAAAAAAAATATCGTCGTAAATTGAAAACTCATTCAACCAATCACAGCCAGATACAGAACTGGGCTTAAATGTTGAGACCTAAATGCTTTGTGACCTTAGTGTAATTTAAAAATGCAACCAATATCTCAGAACGAACCTACCAAACCTAAGATTATTAGGATTACTTACTTTGTGTACTAAATTAGCCGACGCTGAAAGATAGGAGCGATCTTCACGCATTTACTTATTTTCAATTGTCTCTACAAAACTATTTTATAGTAAGGGAAGTAAAAAAACAGCGTCAGTTCAAAAGATCAGGTTCCTAGTGATAATATAATGTCATGTGGGGCGCGTGCACGCGATGTGGCAATGAGATAACACACAGTTCCCTGGCTTTCTTCTTACGACTGATTAATGGTTCTGAGCACATCTAGGTTTTACCGGAATTGATTTTGATGAAAGAACAATCGTAATTTTTCAAGACAGTAGTTGCCAAACACGGATCGTGTGAACCGGAACGATACTGGTTTAAACCGGAACGGACGAACACGGTGGTTATGGGTTCGGAACAAGCTCCACTTATGTGAAAGGCAAGTTTTTGAAAGAGAAGATTGATTGAAAATAGTCACAGGCCATCAGACTTCATCAGGATAAAGTTGTTATATTGTTTAAGTGTTGCTCCATATTGCAAAAAAACCCATCAAAGAAGTTGTGGATCCTCGCAACAGAGGTCAAGAAACATTTTGTATCGCTGACCCTTGGATTTACTGAGGCAAGCTGCGGTCTAGATATAATACGAACATATTACTTTGACTATGCTGATGACAGTTATCTCGATCTCAGACACAACTGGATAATGGCTTTGCATAAGATTTATATTTGGCCTGCGCAAACATGATAACATTTCTGAATTTCACACAAAGCTTAAGTGGCTCCTCATAATTTATTTCTGCTCTACAGTATTCTATTCAATCCTACAACCCCCTGTTATCTTAAAGAATATTTCAAGTTCCTTCATGACACACATAACAGATATCTGAGGTCATCGGAAAACTTGAGACTAGAGACTTTAGACATCCCACCAGCTTTTACGACAAATCTTATACGGTTCAAGCGTGCGGTTATGAAATGCCTTGAGAACATTAAGGGCGAGGCGATATATCGTTAGGCCAGTGGTAAACCACTGGCCTAACGATATATCGAAGAGGAAGCGTCCTGATTTTTCTCCTCCTGATATCCTAGATGCAGTTATCCATCTCCATGACTAAGTTTTACTGAACCAGGTGGCGCGGTGGTTCCTGCTGCGTCAGCCTGCTCGATGAGCTGCGCCAGCGCACGCGCCTGCTTGCTCAGCGTAAGCAGATCCAGCTCCATCACCATGGCTTAGTTACCTGTACAAGGTGGCGCGGTGGTTCCTGCTGGCAGCGGCGTCGGCCTGCTCGATGAGCTGCGCCAACGCACGCGCCTGCTCGCTCAGCGTCAGCAGCTCCAGCTCCTCGCGGCCCAGCTTGTATTGCAGCTCCGCTTGCTGGATCCGCGTGTCGATATTACTGGGAGAAGACGGAGCATGTTGAAATTTGATGCATCACAGGTGACTTGAACATTGTTAGCCTTTAAACAGGGTTAAATCTATTAGAATATTTGTCACTGGGTCTTAATTAATAGATACATTCAGGTTCCGCTATTTTGACTGCCTGCATGCCAAGTCTTCTTCTTCCACTTGAAACAGGGTCTAACAATACCTATGACATATGAGAGAATTTTGGGCTCATCAGTGGCATTTTCTAAAGTCTAGATAATAGAGAAAGTTTCCAACTCACTCAGTAACATGCGTCTTCTCAAGCCGTCTCCTGAGCTCCTGTATATTGGCCTTCCGGGTGTCCAGGTCGTTCCGAACGGCGTTGGCGCGCTCCTCCAGGGCTCTCCGCTCGTCGGCAGACAGGGCTGCGGCATGGTCCTCGTGGGAGCTGGCGCGGGATGCTGTGGGGGACGCCAGCCGGGCCGCGCTCAGCGACGCGCTTAGCTGCTTCTTTAGACTGATGGAGAAAAGGTGGTGGATATAATATGTCGATAATAATATAAAATTGATAAAATCGATAATTTTATACTTAGTGAAAATTAAAATACTTACTCGAAAAAGTATGTATTCTTTCTTTCAACAAACGTCACAATTTAAATCTTGGTTTGAAGTAGTCTTGGAGAAATATTATTTTCTGGGGTTTCAAACTTTCAAAATATACGTTAATGATACAAAGATCCTGACCTTTGTATGAGGGTGTCCTTATCAGTGAGAGCGGTGCGCAGCGCGTCTAGCTCGCGAGTGACGTCACGAGCGCCCGCGCTGCGGCGCCGGGAGCCTGCCAGGGATACCTCGATACTCGCCATCTATACCAGAAATAGTTTTATTAACCGACGTAGTACAACATACTGCTGCTGTGTTGGTGTAAATGAAAGAAACTTCAGTTGAAAACATTATTTGTTTTGCAGGCAGTTGTCGCCATCTTTGTGTTAATGTGTGAAATCATAAAAACCAGCAAGTATTGCACTAAAATTTTCTGACTCTATCCACAAACTATAAAATAGGAGTCTTCCTGCAATGCCTTCGCCATAAACACGAGTCTCTCAAAAGCTATAACTCGAAGCTCCGACATGCAGCCAAACAAATGTTCCTCGGCTGTATATTGCCATTCGGTCTTCCATTCAGTCATTCCCTCTACACTTTATGTTCTTGCTTCACGTCATTTGGCTTTACCAACTTAATTAAGGCAAGATAAGTTATGTTTTAGTTGACTGTCTTAGTTACGTTTAAGTTGGAAGTCGTCCATCTATGCTAATTGAGAGCTTTCTTATTTAGAGCTTATTTATATTCGATATCAGTGCTTAGAAATCAGCGACAAACAGACCAGTATCCATACTACGCGTGTCAATGCCATCATGATACGGCTGTGAGAAAGAGATACTGCAATTATTGTTGTATAAATCAGTGTCTTTCTCACAACGGAACCATGAAGTTATCCCTGATATTTATTAATTTTCTCGCAAGGCTTTTTGTGTTTTTTTTTAGTGGCTTTGTTTCCTTACTCATAATGGCAACTTGACCGTTCCAGATCGTTTACTTTGATAGTAAATTAAACATACTGCTATTTGTATGTTAAATCTTTACGAACATTCGTAGAACGTTAGTAATGGCAAGTTATACCATGCAATTCAAAATTAAAAGGAGAGATAGAGATCGTTTTAATGTTTAGTGGACAAGCAAGGGTATTAAGTCGTCGCAACATACTTTATATTTTAGTTATGCTATAGTTAATTTTAAATAGCTGCCATAAGATTCCTTGGAATATTTTCTTATATAAAACTTTTATGTGGGTACTATGGAGGTGCTCGTTGAAGTCGTTTGATTGCGCGGCTTCCGGCGCGGGCGCACGCTTCGTTCCACACGGCGGCGCTTGTTTCAAGTGCACAGACAAAGACTTTACTTGACGTTATAATTTAAATTGATAATGGGTATTCATTCAGTTCAGTCAGATTACCTACTTTACAGGTAGATTATACTGTCAGGATGACCTCCTTGGCTCTTTGCAGGTCTCTGGCAGACAAGGTAGAACTTTGGAAGCGTCTAGTTAAAGTAAAAGAGTATTTAAATTAGGAATGCAAAAATATGTTTTGTTTAAATGAGACTCTTGTACCAGCTTTCTTCTAAGACAGATGCCGAGCAACATATAACGAAGTTAAATCTCAATTTAGTAGGCTACATAAGGCAAAATTAAAATGTAATCCAAAATTTATTAAAAAGTAAGAACAGCCTATGTATCTAGGGATAAATAGACTGTTTACCTTATAGAAATCAATTTGAGAGGGTTTGCCTGTGGGACTTAGAGTATAATTAAATTTATAATGACTTACACGATTTACTGCATACGCCGCAGTAATTTATGAAAGTTAATGTTTCCGTTGCGGCCTAGTCCTATTTTCATGTGATTTTCCTATGCTTGATAAATATACACTATTTTTTAGATAAACGTTTGATCATTTAGAGGGAATGTATTGCACACAGGTCTTATAATATTTGACAAATATTTACGAGCAATAAAACTTAGTTGCATTTTGCAATTTTTGCAACGTTTGAAAGACGTGTGTTATGGTAGAGATATGATATAAGGGAGATTTAGCTTTTTTTCCTGTGACAACGACAGTAAAAGCTTTCCAGAGCATGTTATAGAGGGAGTAAGAAAAAAAATTTGCACGGCAACAAAAAGAACCGCAGCGCCATTTATCCCGCCAGCAGCGAACTACTATCGAAATCCTGCATCGCAATATATCGCAGAGTTCGCCTTGCGATTTGAACATGCAGTTACAAAAGCCCAACTTTCAACTATAGGGGGCAGTTGTCAATCGGACACAACAACTGCCGGTCGGAGGATCTATTCAATGGAGGTTTGCAGCATAATCACATCCTGTTTCAAATATCACTATAAGATCTTCATTATCATCGTCATAATATCAGCCGAAAGACGTCCACTGCTGGACATAGGCCTCTCCCAAGTGTTGCCACAACAACGGTACAGGACCGTTATTGTGGCGACACTTGGGAAAGGCCGCATCCATCGGCTACCCGCAACTTTCACCAGGTCATCGGTCCACCTTGTCGGACACCTTCCAACGCTGCATGTTTCAGTACGCGGTAATGACTTTTTTTTGAAGATCAAAGGTCATTTATTCAAATTAGGCTGAGTGCCAGCACTTTTTGAACGTCAAAGTTCTACATAAAGACAATCCCTAAAGCGCCCGCCAACAAACTCCCCATCTGTCTGATTAGTTGTCGTTGTTTCGTTGCATTGTCGCATCGCAACATTGTCTGAATTGATCATTACTCAGAATTAGATCTGTTCAGATACTCACTACAATAAGTACTCATATTTCATAGAGATGGGATGCGCGAGATCATCTCCATGTGGGAATGTGCGCAGACGCAGATCACGCGTGCGATAAGCACATCTGTGGGTTTATGGCCACGCATGCGCACAACGATCTCGCGCCGATTAAAGTTAGGAACTGCGTACATCAGACTACTTGTAACAATAATAACGTTATGGCTAAAAGAGAGTTAAGAGATGCTTATCCCAGTTTGGCATACCTAGCACTTTCCAAAAAGGGAAACACTACAAATACACCAAAAAACAGAAAATTGATACTAAACCTCATAAAATAATTTAAGACACATATGAACCGACTTTTGCCGACGAAAGGGAACATGAACGCTGCCAGAGAGTTCATTAATTTGAACATTCATTCGACACAGACACAACAACAAACACAGAGTAAAACATCAGAATAATAGGTAAAATAAAACATTTGAAGTTTGGAGGAACAGTTCTTAGTTCGACTAGTTCAGATATCCATTAAGTACAACGGTGCCCTCTTAGGGTGCCCTAAAGGACAATACAGCGCTTTTCTGTTCAACATTCGGTTCGATCTTCGCCAAACACTCCGTATTTAACCACGTGTTAACTGCCAGCAGTGCGTCAACTGCCTTAGATGCGTGTCTATATTTACCACCAAGTACAAGTTATATTTATAGCCAGCTATCACGCGGTTCCCACCCATTGTGTTGGTAGTACCGCTAGCGTATCGCCGCCCTTTTTTCTCACAAATTACCGGCTCATATGATACACAGCCTTCGATAGCGAAGAGATTCTAGTCGTGATTGAATATATGTGGCAAGTGTGGACATACTATTGTTTTTATGTAGGCTAATGAACTTGGAAAGGGTTGGTAGTAAGAGCATGGGAAATTATTGCACTTGATTCCATAAGCAACTTTGGATATGGATGTTTTCTTTTGCAAATTAGAACTAACAGAATCGGTCGGCGAAATTCGAGAGAAAAGATACGGACACTGACACGCACGACGGTATAGTTTCACACTAAGCCGTGCGCACGATAACTATGCAGGAGAAGCACAACTAGTTATTCTCTGGACAACCAAGTGCGGAAGGTATACCTTGCAATATATCTCGTGGTTGGCACGTTTGCAATAAAACTTTGTTAAACTGTTCTTAACCTGAAGTATTTATTTCAAGTGTGAAGTCATTATAAATGCATGATATTCAGAGCTGCACGATACATAACTTACGCACGAAGTAAGCACACCACACAAAAATATTAACATTAAAAATATATAAAAGGGACAGTAATTCAATAAATGTCGGGCGCGAAATCGATACTGGAATATAATGAATCGAGCATAATCGATCGAGAACAAAAAGCCGTCGGCTGCGCTTGCGCCGGTCGCAGCGCGCGTCGCATAACAAATTGTATAATTGAAAGCGGTCCAGTGATTCGATCTGATGCCACTGTGATCTGAGCACAGAGATCGAAGTTAAGAAAACCTGATTGCTTGAGAATTTCATGTAAATCTATCAAATAAACTGTCAAACTATCGACAAAACTTAACCACCATTTTCTAAACACCTAGATGAGCTAATTTCTACAAAGCAGCCGCTCACTCAGCGAAACTGTGGCGAGAGGCGTTTCCTTTGCTTTAAGATTTTGATTTTGATTGAGAGATGAAAGGGTAAAAGGTATGGAGAAAATTATTCTAAAGAGTCGAAGAGGCATAACTCGGTACGAAGTATTTTAATCCTAGATTTCCTGATTTCTCTGGAACTATAATGAGTGTTAAATACTAAGAGCAAGAGCGTTCAACTGTAACGAGACAGGTTGAGGACCCGCTACTAGTGGCTAGTTCAATCTGAACAGATAACCTCAAATAGTTCCACATTCCCAAAGATCATTTGGATTACTACACACAATTTACTCTATCACAGTGAAACTAAAGTTTCATCTTACTCTTTCATTCCTACGTGAAATTGTAATAGACTGAAAGGGATGGGAGATTTGCTTCGCAGTGACAGTCAGATGCGACGATAAAATGCAAAAACTATTGCTGACAATAAATTGGCGAGTAATTGCATATGCGGCCTGTGATTGCATATGCATGCGAGTCTTAGCTCCCTCAGTAATGTGAGATCGCTTTGATATGTAGGCAGATTGTATTGCTGAAGGCTTGCAGTGTATTTTTTTACATGGTGTTGTTATGGTTGTAAAGATGTTGTCTTACGATAACGTCGTGTTTAACTGTCAATAACTTTATGTTACATTATGTTAATATTTGTTCTCAATATAAATATTTCACCATAAGGATATGCTCATGTGTCTGGAGGAATAAATAAACACAATATTATGTAAATCCCATATACAACGTAAAATGGAAATGCAGTCAGCCTTTTGGGCACACTTTGGGTCGACAGCGATGCGGAGGAATTTTCTGACGCGATGTAGGTCTACTTAGGATGAAATCTTCTACTATGCGTTAAACGCAAAAGTGTGTGAAAATTGATGGACAGATATTTGTTCCATAAGTTACATAATCTATCATTTATGCCCCCTTTAGGTAGCACTATTTGCACGCAAGCGGAGCCGCGGCAGCTTGTTTGTTTATATTTTTTAAAAGGTAATCCTCTAGAAGTAGTGATTCCGAAAATCATAAAAAAATATATATCCCGAATGCACGGTTGCTGTGTGTGAAGTCACGTGAACGAACTCGCGAGAAGGAGCTAGCGATCAATAACTCAAGGAAACACCTCCGGCTATCGACTCAACACCCGGCTTCACTTTCGTTCCGTAAATGCACATTATTATGAAGCCGCCCTGCCGCCGCGAGCCCGAAGGCTGTATGGTACAGGCCTAGTGTTATGTTATCTGTGGTGCAGGCTCTCATCGTGATAGGTTGCTGTTTGTCTTCCTGCGGCAGGTTTTATACTTTAACGAGTATGTTGTTGATACAGTATTTATGTAGAGTAAAGTAGGAATATTTGAATAGCATGTTAATATACACTACATTTCAGATGAATTCTGTGTAAAGAAGTGATTACTGGATGTGCTTGATGAGTACAAATACAAACTAATCAAAATTGAATTTATTATTTAATTTATAAAAGGACTAGTAATACCACAAATACGGAATCTAACAGCATTTTCACAGTTTGATAAGGTGCACAAAACCTCAGGTCACCTTCTGAGAGATTTATGTTCAAGAAACTACGGAACTAACAACATCATGCTTGTTTTGTCCAAATTATAAGCCAAAGACCCAGAGTTGATGAAGAACATCCAGATTGCGTTTTAAAGGAGATACCAAACTAATTGAACAAAAAAAAAAAACAACGGGTTGCACTCCGGGAGTGAAAACTTGAACATTAAAGTTGTGCATTTTTGATATTTTGGAATGGTTAGGGAATAATTTCGCACGAATTGCTTTAATTGTCAGTATAAAAGTACTATTATTTATGTGATAAAATATTCATTTATTGCGCTATCGTACACAAACATGACAAATTATATTACTTTAAAAATGTAACACTTCAGAACACTTCCCTCCGTCTTACGAATTTTCGATCAGGTCGCGTGTCCTGACGCCGCTAAAGAAGTTTTCACTTCAAAAACTAATTAAACACGTTTCCTCCCTAAACAACTTCGGAAAGTCCACTTCCCCACAGTATATAAATGCGTTTTAATCAGCCCCATCTTAATTAGCGCCAACTAATCAGTTCCCCGCGAGTGGAAACAGCCCGGTATCGCAGCGACGCTATAAATCCCGTGTCGTGTGCTGTCGCGCGTGTCGCCGCGCTGTCGCGGTGTCGCGCGGACGACAAATTGTCGCCTGACTACTTGTAGTGGAGTACGGTTGATAGTAACTTGTACTGGTGTTAGTTTATGTTAGTTGAAGTGTTGGAGTGTACAAGGATTTGTTTGTTAATTAAATTGGAGGACGGGTTTATGAAGACGCAATATAAAAATGAAAAAGGCTCATTCATTTTTTCACATCTTATATTATAAAGACGTCAAACAGAAAAGTTCAGCTTATGTTTATTTTGACATTCCTTTTCATTTATTTCTATCAGAATTCCACAAGAAAAATATTGTCCAGTTGTAAAAAGTTACTAAGGCGGACTTCCTGTCCAACACAATACAACGTATTCCATAGTATGGAACCTACTGGTCGAGGATGGTATGAGAGCTTGCAAAGGTACTTGAATTTAAAGCGGTTCAGCAACCAGCACAGTAGGAAAAACATCAAAACGGGATCTATTTTTCACTTAATATCCTTGCTTTAATTACCATTCAATAAATTACTCTGTCAATGTTCAAGCACTTTATCTCAATATGAAATTAATCAAAGTATCATGGCTCCATAAGGAAGCGAGATACTAATCAAATAGAAGCCTCTCGAGAGGCTGTCCTCGATAAATAAAGTAGTATTCATCCATGCAGGATGTTACGCGCAACACGCTGCGTTATCTAGCTGTGGATTAAATTATTTGTAGGGGGATTAACTCATGGCCTTCATAAATTGAAACTCAACTCATAGAAGTAATATCTTTATATAATCCCTCCCGACCGAATTTTGGTCACGGTGGCCATCTCAACGAAGATTAGCCAAATGTGTGTCGTACCGATTTACTTCACAAGTACCACTAGCCATGTTATAATGAACGAATGTAGAAAAAAATATAAAACAATAAATTAAAATTGAACTTCAGTTGACTACGTCAGGATAATCGATTCAACAAGAGTCGATCTCAGTTGATCAACCTTAAAACATGAAGTCGCATAAAGTCACTTCGCTGTAAAGTCTACGTTATATGTACGAGTATGTGGGTCCTTTACCTAAACCATGCAAATTGAAGTCCTTTCTAAATTCAAGATGCGACGAACCCTTAGCAATATATTATATTATACATTTTGACGTGTTTAATCTAGTGTAAGTAACATTTATGGCTTCTTAGAGCTGTTTAAATAATTAATTAATATCTACGAAGGAAATTCGAAGATTGCGTGCGCGTTGATGTCTTTTGTACTACGAACGGAAATTGAATGAAAGTTTGGACTGCTTTTCAAGTTAATCAGTTTTAATCATTATGTATAAGTTATTTATGACTTGTATATCTATGTTAAGCTTTCTAAGAAATGTGTGAAAGTGTTCGTGGAATTGATTCAGTCCAGTAGTTGCTGTAATTGCTATATTTCATAGAGTCATGGAGCATGGTTTCTCCGCAACTCATGTTATGGCTTTTTATGAGCATATTTGTGTATATTATGGCTATTTTCTCTTACTGAATAATGCTGTTAATTGAAATATGTTTCATTAATCTATTGTAATAAATGAGTAGTAAACTTGTAATAAAAAAGCGATAATGACTGGGAATATGAAAGGTAATTGTTTTTTTACTGAACATTACTTTAACGTCATTTTTGGACTTATAGTAGTTGTGTCAGTTAGAGCTTTTTCTTAAATATTAGCAACTCGCTCATGCTTGTGGGTGCAATCTATTCATTTGAAAAAAAAACACTTACATTTTTTTATTCTATTTTTAAGTCGAAAATTTCAGTACGCATAAAAATGTATATTTTTTTATTTTTGTTATTTTGTTTGGGATGGGTTTGCTCTTGACTCTAGTCTAGGTCATAGATGACAGAGACAAAACCGACGATGGAGCGAGCTTACCCAGAAGAAGCCTGTTCACTCTAATTTTGAAGAGATTAGGGTTGTATGCGTTCGGAAACACAGACGCAGGCAGAGAGTTTCACTCCTGAGCTGTGTGCATTGATGATTGCATACAATTTCTAAATTATGTTGGAAACCGCATCATAATGGAAGAACAAAACTATCACACAGACAGATACCAAAAATGACTTTGTTTTGTATAACTCGTGTGTCATAATAATAACGATCATCTAAACGACTTTAATGACTTTTCCTACTCATCAGTTGCTCTACATACGAACTTCCGGCGTGTGAATGTACAGAGGTCACTGACCTTGGCCTCCAGGCTCTCGAGGTT